>CABFWO010001740.1:113583-132269 GCA_902155825.1 Timema genevievae
GGGGGGGGGGGTTGTAATTATAGAATGATTATGAAACCCGGCCTTAATCCGTTCGGTAGGGGTGAGGGTTTCTAGAGGAAATACATCAGCATTAGCATGGGTGGAGAGAGGGAAAAACCACACGGAACGATTGAATGTGGAAACCCTGTCCAAGTGAAGTCAGGACCTTTGACCGCACTGCTATATACTAGAGAAGGGCCTTTTTGATTGTGGGGTTCTGGTAGAAAAATACTTTTCAGAAGTAAGCTATCTTACTAGTAAAATCTAACTATTATAATATATCCTACTGGCTACTAAAGCTAAAATGAAAAGTATTGGCCTATTAAATTAGTTTGGTGGCAAGGTATTCTCAAATGTATAGAATGTATAACACATAAAAATAAGGTCAAGAAAATCAATTTAAGTATGGACATATTTAAATGGCAGGCCTATAGATTTAGTAAATCATTATATTTTATAGCTTCAGAAAGTTAAGTTTAAAAATAAAATTATCTTCTCCTACACACCACCACAAAATAGTTACTTTATTATTTTTACGAGAATATGTCTGGACAGGTCAAAAACCTCAACCGCAGTCAACTAGGACACTGGTTTGACCTCTTGCCCCCCTCCCCTCCCTGGGATATACCCCTCCCGCCCTCCCTCAACCCTCCCTGCTGCCTTCAGCAAACCTTCACCGGTCCCAGGATTTTTAACAAGCAATTTAATTAAAGCTGAAACCTGTTTTATTAGCGACATTAATATCTCGCGAGAACCAGGCAACACACATATATATATTAGCTACCACCTTAATGAAACGTAAATCATGCCTCACACACACCCGACCTGCCCACAACTTTTAGGTGGTTTCTTTAGGACTATTTCAACAAGTTTCTAATAAAGTCGCTAAATAGAGAAGGCCCTTCGATTTGATTGATTTTAAAAGGCAGAATCACCGAATAAAACGATCATTGTGGCAGAAATACATAATATAACTATCAATATGGCAGAAATACATAATAGAACGATCAATATGGCAGAGATACATAATATAACAATCAGTGTGGCGGAAATACATAATATAACGATCAATATGGCATAAATACATAATAGAACGATCAATATGGCAGAGATACATAATATAACAATCAGTGTGGCGGAAATACATAACTAACGATCAATATGGCAGAGATACATAATAGGACGATCAATATGGCAGAGATACATAATATAACAATCAGTGTGGCGGAAATACATAATATAACGATCAATATGGCAGAAATACATAATAGGACGATCAATATGGCAGAGATACATAATATAACAATCAGTGTGGTGGAAATACATAATATAACGATCAATATGGCATAAATACATAATAGAACGATCAATATGGCAGAGATACATAATATAACAATCAGTGTGGCGGAAATACATAACTATCGTTCAATATAGCAGAGATACATAATAGAACGATCAATATGGCAGAGATACATAATAGAACGATCAAAGTGGCAAACATACATAATATAACAATAATTATGGGAAAAATACATAATATAACAATAATTATGGGAAAAATACATAATATAACAATAATTATGGGAAAAATACATAATATAACAATCACTGTGGCAGAAACACATAATATAACGATCACTTTGCCTGAGCGACGGAATGGAAGAATGCATTTACTTTGCGAGAATTACTAAAGTCCAATTTTAATAGGAAAGGCCTTTTAGAAAAAACTAATTTTTTTTTAGGTTAACTTTTAAAACATTTAAATATTTTATTTGTATGATTTTCTGGGTAGACTATTAATATTATCTATCAAATGTGATAACTGACGATCACAAGATTTGACGTATGTGTAGGTTACGTGAAAGTAGATATAGTCACTGTTCTAGCTGTTAGATATGAAAATTCGACAGTATACTCTTCGATTCCCGCGATAATGCGCTCACATGAACACAAGTTTAGCCTGCGTCTAGATTTAATATCAGTGATCCCTTTACCCTATTTAAAACTATAAATACCTATAATAAATTAATTAGCGAAAGAATAGAGCTTCAAGGCCCCTTTTTTTCATATAAATTAATTAATTCATTTATGAACTACAGGAAAAATATCAAAGTCGGCACACTTGAACTGTTGAAAATCAAACTGATTGGCACGCGGACTGGGAGGTCGGTCTTTGAATCCCGCATGGGTGTAGTGAAGGTGTTTTTTTTCCTTAATGATTACACACTCCCCTTCACTCAACTATATCGCTCCTATCCCTAGTCAATCAGTGTAATTACATGGGTACTGCTCGAACGGGTATTGAGTGATACATGGATATATATATATATATAGCGCCTATGTATGGCATATATATAGCGCCTATGTATGGCATATATATAGAGCCTATGTATGGCATATATATAGCGTCTATGTATGGCATATATATAGCGCCTATGTATGACATATATATAGCGCCTATGTATAGCATATATATAGCGCCTATGTAATATTTATAAGGTCTGGCACTAGCAGCCATTTTTGATACGTTTGTTACTATCCAATGTAAAACTGAGCAAACATTATTAATACTTTGTAGCGAGTAAATACTATTTTTAATGGGAAAGCTAAGTAAAGAATGCCCGTACACCGTAATTGATTTTCGAAATTTATTTCTCCTCTCAAATTTGCACAAAGTGAAATAGCCCAAAAGATGTAGAGTCTCCCTCCCCCCATATCCCCCACAATATCAATCCACTACAGCTGAGCATGTGAAGGAGGGATGATACAGAAGAAGGGTAGACCGGGGTGCTACGGACCAATCGATAAATACCAGCGAACGTCGGCTCTAAGCGCGCGGGATGAAAAGAGACAGAAGACTCTTATATACAACAAAACTAATATCGTCTAGCCGCTCCGCTCGGGTTATTGGTTATTAGCTATTAATTCAAGATGAGGGGGAAGGGGAACACCCTCCTTACCCCTTGAATCTACCTTCCCTTCTACCCCCTCTCATTCACTCCCCTCACATGCTACCGGGGAGGAAAATTAATTACAAGACACTTTTAATTGCAAGCATTTTAAGTACAAAAGTATTTATGGCGGTGGCAGCGGTGTATAGAGTTATTCAATATTGGTTCCTCCCTCTCTTTAAACTTCCTTTATGTATCCCGTTGTAAGTTATGAAACATAGTTGAAGGGTAGAAGGAGGGGGTGGTTTTCGCAACCTTGACACGAGAATACTACGGCGGTCTACAGCTCCGTCCCTTGCATGTGTGAAATATGGCGTCACTACACAATCTCGCCGCAACGACTGCCAAGCAACTCACGAGATAGTCAAATTTTAGCTCAAATTAAGTTAGTGCTGCCATCTGTTAGATACTGATGAGACCTTTCCGATCCACTTTTAGAATATGGTTAAAAGAGCTCTCTGTCATATTTAATTAAATTAAAAATAAAGTATTTGCTTGAATTTGAGATATAAATAGTTGTACTGGGAAATGTGTGTAATGTGAGTCTCCCCATTTTTCACTTGTACCCAAGTGTTATCAATCGTTGAAGTAACTGAGGGTTACCGACACAAGAGTTTTACATCTGATAACAATAGCACCCTCTGGTGGCCAGACGTAGGCGTCAATCTCATACGATCTAGTTTTCCAATGATGAAATGTTTACCGTCTTAATGTGGGCAAACTGGACTGGGCACACTGGACTGGGCACTTGCCCTCGATTCTAGGGGCCCGTAGTGAAGTTATCACCATTTTATTGATTTTTGTTAGCACCCCGTCTTACTACCCGTTAAGGTTCTACGCCTATATACTAATTACACTGGTGTGTTAGGCATTATGAATGTTTAATTTAGAGGAAGTGTACCCGCATCTGCGTGGAGGGAGAGTGGAAAACTATTTAAGAAATCCACCCTCTGTATACCTGACATGGATCGAGCCCCAGTCCTCAGCAGTCTAGTCTAACACGAGAATGACGCCTTAAGCCATGCGTCCACAGGAGTGCATAACTGATTAATATTAATTATCAGTAGGCTAACGTGGAAAATGACACCCTAAAGATCAGTGACTTCAAGCCAACCATACAATATTTCTCAGTAAAGAAATTTCACTACCACATGTGTTTAATAATAATAATTAATAATAAAAAATAATTAATTCATACTGTATGGTTTACCAATTAATTATCATGTCAAAATGTTTATGTTTTTCAAGGCTTATAAATAATGTTCAAAAGTTATGTTGATTAATCCTCACTTCGCTTTTTTTTTAACGTCCTAACAGTGATTTTGTTGAAAGTACCACTAAATCTAAGGGTTTAATTTGATTGATTGTTTTATACTCGTGAATGGGTGAATAGGGGTCCTCGTGCCTTGTTTTTCCCAGGGTCGATGATGCTGTTAAGACCCCCCTTTGAAGGAAAGTTGGGGTTCAAATACCTTCAGGTGGGTTTTAAAAAGTTGTTTTACACCCTCCCACCACGCAAGTGCGGGTATATTTCCTCTAAGTTATACCCTACTCATCCATACCCTACTCATCCATACCCAATTAGTGTAAATATATAGCGCGGACGGCTAGTAAGGCATGGTGAAGTGAAAAAACAAAACTATTTTAAGATAATATTGTGTAAATGGACAACGTATGACACCTCGGATTGGTATTCTTCATAATAATGTATTATTCAAGATTTAGTGTGGTCCAGTGGTCAGCGTTCCTGGCTACGAATACAGAGGTTCCGGGTTCGATCTCCAGTGCTTCCAGATTTATCCGTGAAGGAATGGTTCTGAAAGGGGGTCAAACTCAGCCTCGTGAGGACAAATGAGGAGCTACTTGGATAAATAAGTAGCAGCTCCTGTCTAAGAAACAGAGATCAACGACTGAAGTCTTTGTTGTGTTGACCAAATTACACCCTCTATCCGCAGAAGTTGGCACTATCTTCACCAACTTACGGCGGTTACTTGGTCTTTAGCGCCTGATTGCGGGTTGACGCTATTTATGTATAGAAAATTAAGCTAAAGGCATAAAATGAAGCAATATTTGATTTATTATTTTTATTATTTTTTAACTTAAAAAAATGGACATTAACTAGCGTCCCGTTACATTCCACCTTAACGTTAGCTTAGACATACCCACTTCGGTGGCCACGTAGTCTATGGCACTACTCTCAAAATAGACTGGATTGCCGATAATGGAGATATCGAGGTTCGAATCTCTCAGTCGGGTGTACTGAGGGTTTTTAAAATTGGTGTTACACTCCTCGTCCACGCAAATGCGGATACATTTCCTATAAATATGACCTTCATCATCCCCAAAACCACTAGCGTAACTAGTATATAAGCGTATAGCCCGAACGGGTAGTAACATGTGGTGCTAAGAAAAGCTAAGACATGGAGAAACCTAATATGTTTGTATGTATATTGTAATGATGTTGTTTTGGACCCTTCTAATATATTCAAAAAGTCATGTATGAAGGTATTTTTCTTCAATAAATTGTATGTAAAATATCCTTTCAAGACTTCATCCATGGAGAATAACGCGCTTTTCAGAAATAATGTCAAAGGATTGCACCATTAAAACTTTTTTTTTCTTTCAAAAATTAACTCCGTAGTGCTTACCAAAAAAGCAAGTGAAGCTAGCTCCCTCTATCCAATAGGAAGCTAGCCTTCACGACACCTGTCGCCAGAACTCTTTCGATTAGTTGGTTTTGACACTGGTCACGAGAGGTCCAAGGGGCAAAGGTTAGGTAATGTATAAGCTGTTTGAGCGTACAGCCCGAACGGGTAGTAAGACGCGGTGCTAATAATAATAATAATAATAATAATAATAATAATAATAATAATAATAATAATAATAATAATAATAATAACAGCAATAGTACCGTCACTTACACAAAGATTGGCCACTGCAAAAAAACTTATTTTGTTTCAGTGAATCATGAAACGTTGACATTTATCAAAATCTCAAGTTCAATTTTTTTGACGAACACAATACATTCTCTCTAAGGTATCAAGAGAAAGTAAAAAGGGATTGTGCAGGGTCTTATTTTTAGCTATGGAGACCGATAATACTAAAACAATATATAAGAAAAATGTCTTAAATCCAGAAGTTGATATTTTTAAACTAAATGTTGAGACCAGTATCAAGTCTCAAACTCTCAACTCAATAAAGAATTATAATAAAAAGGAAGTGACTTATTTCTCATAGATTTGTATCCTCCAGAACTATGCAACAACCGCTGGTATTGCGACGCCCTGTAGCGAGTATCGCCGGGACGCCGAGAGGGTAATTGAACTCGAGGGAGCTATAACGCACCCCCTTCCTCCTCCCTCACTCAGGGACTGCAATCTATAAAAGTCAGACAGACATGCTGGCTGACCCAACTCCCCACCTCTCGTACCCATACATACAGTCCACGAGTGAAATACACTATTAATTGTTTAAACACGCCAGAGCCACGGTGGTGACCGAACTGTTTCGGGTGTTGGACTCGCATTCAACTAGTTAGCATGGTGAAGATGTGAGGTTAGAATCAAGGGACAGGGGGTGATTCTCCCCGTGGAGGGGAGGTAAAAGCTAAATAAAATAAGTGTACTGGGGGGGTGGTATTCCACGTGGTGGGGAGGTGAGGTTAAAATCAGCGCATCGAGGGGTGGTTTCCACGGGGTGAGGAAATGAGGTTAGAATCAGTGCATCGGGAGGTGGTTTTCGACGTGGTGGGGAAGTGAGGTTATAATCAGCGCACCGAAGGGTGGTTTTAAACGTGGTGGGGTGGTAGGGTATAGAATCAGAGCAAGGGGGTGGCTTTCTACATGGAACCTCAAAAGGGCTTTCTCATTTTTTCTCCACGATATCGGGGTGAAATTTCTCCATAATGGTCTTTCTCATTAGAACAAGTCACTAATAACATAAAAAAACGTTTAAAACAGTAGTCGTAGCTCCCGGTATTGACAGTCAGAGAGTCAACAGATCAAGAAAAACCTGGCTTGATTCTTAGAGACAAACAGGCGCATCAAAAAGTCCCTTCACATATTAAACATAAAATATCAACCTTACTGCCACCAAATGTAAATAATATTTAAAAACACTACATGCATCATATTTAGAGTAAGTGCGAATTATTATTATTATTATTATTATTATTATTATTATTATTACGTAAAGTATTTGCCAATAACCGCTGGGCAGTTTCTTTTAGAGTATCCTGTATTTGAAGAAATTAGAGTAAGTTGCTTGAACAAGCAATTCAAACTTTTAGAATACTTAAAAATATAATTTAAAGAAACATTTACCGTGCCTGCTGATGTGATCCTCAGATATAGTCACGGTACTTACGATATAGTGGTATTGTCATCCAAAGGTAGGTGCATTTAAGGTAGTTGCAAAGGTAAGCTACTTTCACATTTTCACAACACACATTGTATTAATTATCTACAGCTGTCATTTTTGAAAGATAGATAAAAACTGATAACTTAACAATAATTTAGCTGCTTTTTTCAATGTTCGCTGAAAAAATAAAAAGTGTTTTTTTCTTCTTCTTAATTTACCTTTTTTCCACCTCAGTTGGAGTAGTTTGATATGATAGAAGTGTTATTTTTTTAGCCCGCATTCTACGGCTGTATGTGAGTTGCGGCCGCACGAGTTGTCTACCTCTAAAGATACAGTAGAATTGTGGCCCCACATTTTTAGAGCAACGTACAAATTGTGGCCCAGGATGTTGGTCTAACCTAACCTTCAAATTTTTTCCAAACTCATTGAACGACAAGAACTGATGAGGTTTTGATATTACGAGGTATGTCGACATGAGACAATGGTAGTTTCTATCTGAAATGTAAGACAACATGATAGAAAGCACACTGCTAATTAGGTGGATGCGATACATACCTCTCTCTCAAGTGAGTGGGCCGCAATTCAATGTGTCTCAAAAAAACCGGGCCGCAACTCGTACACGAGGTCAAGATAAGACTGCAACTCACCTACACAGCATCCTACGAACCATTTAGTTTGTACGCAAAAGGTTCAGATTGTAAGTAGAATCAACCTACTTTCTCCAGCTTATAATAGACTAAACATTATGAACGAGATTTTTTTTTTCACTAAATAATTAAAGAGTTCACTAGTGTATCGTTGCAGAGAAGACTGCGGATTATTTCGCTAAAATTTATTCAAAACATTTAATTGAAAAACTTTATATAGGATGAGGCTTCACTCGAATCTCTAGTTAAAGAGTTACTTGTCAACGGCTATCAGCTTTACATAGATATTGAGCTTTTAGTGTTTAATTCTAAGGAAATGTATATCTTCACGCTAGACACCACAATAAGAACTTTAAAGAGACCCTTTTCATAACTCTTATTTATTTGTTTCACCATATCGCTTAAATAAGAATTGAGTTACTATTTTTAACTACGCACACAAAAGTAAAATATTAGCCACTATTAATCATTTGGAAACCCGGGTTTTCACATGAAGCTACTATTTTTTTGACGTCATCCTCGACCTCTAGCCTTTTAAATTAGTGTTTGTTAATTTCGATCAAGCCGTTTTATTATAATTATTTCTTTATATTCCATATAAACTTTTGTAAAATTAAAATTTGAGAACGTATTTTATCGTAGATAACTATTAGTTTTCTCAAACAGACGTAGGCTACTAGAATGGGTCCCTATAGCAAAATATTTGTCAGACACATTTAATTTACGGAAAGCGAAACAAGCTTAATGAAAATAAAACCCAATATTGATTTCACCTTTATTACCTTTTTAATAAACATGAAACCTAAGGTAATTAAATAGCATAGACTAGACTGAATCAGTGAAAATAGTTGTATAGTGTCATAAAAATGTTTGTATCGGAATTCTAAACAAAATGTATCTGAGCTTCAAATAATTTGTGTTGTGTTAAAATGACAGAAATTATCGTAATTTGTTGCGTGGATGATTTAACTTAAAGTTACTGTTTCATAACAATAAAGGTTAGTCTATCAGACATATGCCCAAAGCAAAATCTCTGAAAAAGCTAGAATCATTTTGATTTTAAGTCAAAAATAGCAAGAATTAATGTTTGGAGAATAGCTTTTGAAAAACTATGATTTGAGCAATTTATAAATATTGTTTACTTGAACCAAAATGAGACGAAAGCAAATAAAATCCACGGTGAATAGTGCGCATGCGCAGATCAGATACAGAATGAGAAACCAAATGGAAAAGGAACTTATGTAAGTGCTTACTGCCCATACACAATTACACCTATTAAGGTTAATTATTATGAAATAGCCTAAACTAATTTAAGCGAACCTTAAACACGTCTACGTTAAGATTATCTTAAGGTAATCTAGAGTTCAATTTTCAGAGGAAGAACCTTCTTTATATTACAGATAGTAATGCTTCTAGATTTACGTATTAATACATTGTGCTGTTATAGATTTAAGTTATTTTATAAGTCGTGTGCTGGTATAATCAGTAGATTCAGAAAGTGCACGCTAAATACTTTAAATAAATAAAAGATAAATAGAAGGTATTTTATCAATAGAAAAATAACAATATAATAAAATGTTATCAATATTGGCCGCCAAAAAATATCTTTTTTAATTCTAAAAGGTCCTTCTTATGAAAAAGGAACGGATTTTTTTTTAAATAAATGACACAGTTTTATCATTTTTCAAGATTATGAAGATGATAAAAAGTTAATTTCTGATTCAGTATTCACGAATTTGCACAGATCAACGTGCCTTTATCTCCACACTCGCTTGTATATCAATTCTTTTAGAGACTATATTATAGTTAACCACTAAATTAGTGCGAGTGAGAGAGGAGAGTGCTCCTTGATATGGTACTATACTCCATTCACGGTAGGAATTGCTCTATGAAAGGTATTTTTTCCTACCAATATCCTATTATATAATATATTTCTGGTAGGGAAATAGGCCTTTCAGAAAACAATTCATACGCTGAGCAGACTTTACACACCACACACACACAATAAACCAGTGTATTCTCTAAGGCTCTGGTATTCAATCTAGTGTAAGCGAATACATCTTAAGGGATACGTATAATATAATATATACATAAATATACATACATTATATTCATACACACAACTATATATGAAGCTACGACAGGCCTAGCAGGCTGGCAGTGGAAAATATATGGCCTGAATAAAAAACGGTATTAGGCCACAGGCTGTAAACAGTAATGGTTTTAAAATATATATGTGCACACACACATATATACATATGCCCAATACATACACATACATACATAGGCCATATATATACAAACATAGGTCTATATGTATATATTTCTAATTTAAAACTTTTCATCCAATACATATTTTAGATTTTATTTAATTTAGATGTAGATTTTAGAATATGTGTAACTTGCATCATACACCAACAACCTGGAGTTGAGGAGAGATTATATCCGGGGGTACTCAAACAAAGAAGGTTGAATAGCGCTGCTCTCAGGTACTAATTAAACACCCTACCTTCTACAGGAGCTAGCCCTACTGTGGCCCCCCCACGTGCATCTGCCGTGTTCACTATAACACACCTTACACCACATGTAACATGTTTACAAGTTCTTCAGCCCTTACCACTTCCTAGTCCCGCCGTATGTGCCTCCGAGGCTTAGAGACTATAATTACCTCTATTCAGTAGGAAACCTGCGTCTCGACCTTAGCCAGACAGCGGCCAACATCTGCACACAGGTTTGCGTGACGTATCTATCTATCCCCGCCCATTCCGTCTCGCTCGGTTCGTTATTTCCGCAGGGACGAAATGTTTGGGCTCTGGGTGACATTGCAAGTCACACGCATGCGCTTATTTTATATGCATGCACTCTTTTGTTTTAGTTTGTCTTCACCACCCCTTAACAACCTTCCCCACGTCCCTCTCCCCACTTCAGGCCAACGTCCCAAAATCGTCCTAAATCACTTTAGCTCAGTAAGTAGCATGTCTGTGATTAGAGATGAACATTTTTCAGGAAATTTTGATTCGGAAAATTGTCTGCAGTGGCGGCTTGCGGTGGAAGAGTTAAATTGTAGAGGGGGGAGGGACGGTGTGGGGCAGATAGGAAGCACGGAGGATAGAGGGAGAGGGGGGATTCAAATGATGGGCAAACCTTAACTTTATTTTAATTAACTTATTCATGACAACAAATTGAATTATGATTTATGAACATAACAGGTCTACAAAGTCTCGTATTCATTTGTTTTTTTACTACTTTTTTTAAGCACAGTATTTTACTACCCGTTCTGGCTATACGTCTATGCACTAATATATTAGGGATGAGGAAGGTTGAATTCGGAGGAATTACACCCGCATTTGGCTGGAGTGAGAGTGTAGAATCATTTGGGAAAACCTATCTCAGTGCACCCGACCGGGATCAAACACCAATCTCCATGTCATCGGCAGTCTAGTCTGTTGCGAGAGTATCGCGTTAGACCATGCGACCACCGAAGATCGTTTGATGATGTTTCTGGTGTTAACGCCTGGCGTTGCCTACCTGTGACGTCACGGCAGGCCAAGATCAGATTTCCCATGTTAATGAATTTACGTTTTATTCTGCGAGTTTTAAAGATATAACGTTGAAATAATAACCATCAATTCTTAAATAATTCTAAAAATGGTCCTAGAATGTCATAAAATTATTATTTTTATCTTTACTCCTTTTTTTGTAAAGGTATATTTTTATTAATCCTCTACAACTATTTAGCTTGGTCACGAAAATGGCCTGTAGCAGTCTCCCTGCCAGGATGTAGATTAAAAATGTATGTGGTAGCATATGTCTATCTAGAATGGGAAACATGAAAAAAGGTAGCTTTGAAATGCAAGTCAATGTTTTCAAGGCGGGCGCTAATAGTACAGCGAGTAGAAATACTCATTTTCTTCCCTCTCTTTCTATTTCGTACATTGGTGTAAGTGTGAAAGTGCTTAGACAGCTTAGGTGCGTCAAGTTAAGATGCAGCCCACTTCGCAAAATAGCTTTGAAATCTTCAAGTAAGCATCGTTGTCCCAGGTTCGAGTCCCATTATGGCAAAACAATTTCTCATCGTGGAAATATGAGTTCCCCCCTTTCAGAGTGATAAATTAACGTGCGGGGCTGTATGTTGTGTATATTCTAGATTTAAGTTAATGTAAAAGTATTATACTGATATAATCAGTTGGTTCACTAAGTGTACATTAGGGTACCTCGAATAAAAATAAGTAAATATATGACCTCTGGGATTATCTGTATTTACTCAGAATGTATTTTATCAAATAAAAACTTACTGCGACACAATTTAATAATTTTTGTTTAAAACTTAATATTGACAATTTAACTTATTTTGAAACAAAAAATAGAATTGAAAAGTTAAAAACAGTTAGAATCTTCAGTGGGAGAAAACGCCACAATGGTAATATTTGACTTATGAAGTTTGCAGCAGTGTAACCAACTATCGTGGAATCGCAGTAAAATAATAAAAATAGCTAACAGTTACATATTGTCAATATTGAGAAGAGAGAAATATGTTTCCTGGGAACCAAGCCAACATTCCTACCACTATTCTACGATGTTTCTGTTTAATCTCTCTCTCTCTCTCTCGCTCCGTATTGAACACATGTTGGGTTGAGTGAAACAGGAAGATAAATTAGCCAGGACAGAAATGTCATCAAAATATTGTTATTTATTCAAATGTCAGATATTTTTCTATTGTTACCATAATAATTATATATTAAATGGTAGCTTTCACCAAAAAGCACATGCATTCACGAGAATATTTTTAGTTTTTCAACCTTACATCTGAGCACCAAAGAAATTAATTCAGACAACTTAGCTCAGTCGGTAGCATGTGTGCCTTTTGAATTAAGAGTCCCTGGTTTGATTCCCACCACCGCCATGGTAGAACCCTTGAAATGTGGGTTTCTTCTTTCACAATGACGAATAAATGGTGTTTTTTTTTTTTTATGCCGTGCTCGTATTCATTGTAAAAATTTAACGGTCGTTATATCTTCTGCATAGTGAAAGAAGGGTCCTGAGTTCAAGTCCCTGCACTGCCAAACAAGCTATAATTGGTCATATTGGGGTCTCCCCTTTACAAAAAGGAATTAATGGCCGGGGGATTAGGTGTTTTGCTTGAATTAATTACATTAATTAGAGAGTCGTGCCTAAATATATTCAACTTGGTTAAAGAAAAAATGCACCTGCAAACTAATATTACATTTAATGAATTAAAGTTAATATTCTCAAAACATTGGATGAAAAATAAAAATTATAGACCAAGGCCACAGACAAATAATATACCCAAACACTGAACCTCCAGGTCAAAATGGTTGCGCTCCTTTTGGCAGCTTGAGTCCTTCACCACTAGGATCGCTGCGGTTAGTCCTATCATCACCCAGCAGTGACACTAGCTAAGTCCAGTGTTGAAGGACTCAAGCTGGTAAAAGGAGTGCAGTTAAACCCTCATAAGGTTGAGAGTTTGTTTCTATTATTTGTCTGTGACCTAGGCTCTACTATTGTGAAGCAGTAAATTACCATAACGTTATCTTAGAATTACTGAATTCTATGCTATATGTAACATAAGTGGTCTATTGTACTAGTTTGTGTCAGCTGAAGCCAGTTGTGAAACATTACGAATCATAGGACTTAGTTATTTAAAACCCTTACGTTTATTTTATTTCTACAATGCTAGATATGTGAGTCACCCCCTTAACCCTTTCGCACCATTTCCTCCTCCCCAGTGTACTATCTAACTTTATAAAATGGAGTCTAAGATACGTGCCTAAATCTGGATGTTGGAAATAGTTATATTAGTATTATCATCATCATCATTATATAAGTATTTTCTCAGTTACAAAACTTGATTGAAGGAGTGTCAATTTGTAATTATTTATTATTTAAAAAAATCCTAGGTTTAACCATCCTTGAAAATTAACGGTTTTATGTGTAATAGTCAACGTATTCAAAGAAAAAATTTAATTATTAAAATAAAACTGACCTTGAAACATAGTGAAATAGAATTACCAGTTTTAGGCCCCTATATTATATTATGAAGATTTAAGTTTGATACAATTTGTTTTATTGTAAACTAAATTTAAACGTGACATGTAAGATAATTTTTTTTTAAATCATAAGGGAGTTTTAGTAAAGATAAAGTTCTACTTTGTTCTTTGAGTTTAAAAATTTACTTAAATGTTATATTAAATATTTCCTTTCCTCATTATATTTCTCCACACTTTATTTCTTACGTTCTCCCAAAGCAGATCAGTTTTAAAAACAACATTCGAAACTGATCTAACGTTTTCCTCGAACAAACACTTTCTGGCTATCCCTACTTTCATTCAGAGAACCCCTTGTTTTGCCGCATAATGGAAAAGAGTTTGGGGGTGGGGCGGGGGTGTATGTGTGAGGGGTAATGTAGGGGATTGCAGCGAGGGAAATGTCGGGAGTGTAATAATTTCAGTTGGTAGCAGTGCGAACAGGGAGCAGCTGGGGGGGTTCCTATTAGCCAGCCCAACAGTTGGGGAGGTTTCATGTGTTCCACGCGCCGCGACCCCTTGATTAGGCTTTCGGGCTAATTAATAACACCGCCACCAACAACAACTCCCCATCCCTTCAGGGTCCACTTCTCTTTATGGTCAGCGCTACTTGCCTCCACTCGCACACGTAATTCTTTGTTCGACGTTTTGTCATTTAACGTCTTTCTCGAGAGGACGGTCAAGAAAATCCACAGGCAATGCTCATTTAAGGTGGAAAAGGAGGGAAATAGAGTAAAGGCCAGAATTTTTGCAGTTTTTCTAGTAAAACAAATTATTGCAAAAATAAAATGTACCCCAATAGAAACATATAGCTTAATTTTCTTAAAATATTAACCTCAACAGTGCTTGAATACCTGTCAAGGGAGTCCTAGAGTTTTATGAGAACTTTTCCCAATCATTTAAAAAGTTTCTCATCAATTGCTAATATGCTTATGACCATGGCCCAGATTTTGATGACCTAAAAGTGATCAAAAAATTAACTATGACTATCAACAAAAATTCGTAAGGAATTCACACGACTAAATCAAACAAGCACTTTACAAAATTGTAAATTAAGAAATGCATACACAATGTAAAGCCTTTAACTTCTAAACTCTTGCACTCTGCTTCATATACTATTGATTTTAAAATATTTGCTCCAGAAGTAATAGCTGCCCCCTCCCAAAGCAACCCTCTCCAGCTTAGTTGCAGTCTCACCAGGAATGTGTATTTTACAACCAGACAAGCAAAGAGGATACAACTGTGGGATGAAAAAATTATTCAATTATAAAATGGATTGTATTTAAAACCGTGCTTGTCCAACACGAATGCCTTAAAATTAGCTAATCAAAAATGCCTAAAAATAACGCAACCAAATAAAATATTACCTAAAATGACTAAAAATTACCTGTAAAAATAAATGTCTGCAACTAGGAGATAATGAATAGAAACTATGTACTTATGAACATTTTCTTTGATAACCAAAATAAAGATGATTATGTCATCAAAACCTGTAGCCTAGTCATGTCAGATATTCAACAACTGTTGATATCACCGTGTTTAGAAAATTCAACTCTTATGTTTCTACTGGAACAATTTTTTTTTTTTACTTTGATTGAAAGAATTGTTTGCTATGAAAACCGCAAAAACACTGGCCATTTCTCGTATTCCTTAGCATCCCGCCTCCAGGGTGCTATATGGGAGCATAACGAGAGCTTTGCACACGTTTAGAAATCCTTGATTATTTATGAAGTGGTTGATATGTTTTGATATGGCTTTCTACAAAATGTAGGTTAAGGTTCTGACTAGATAAAAGTTTAAATTTTAAGTCAAGTATTTTTAAAAAGGTAATATAACTTACATATAACCCTATTAAACAACCCCACATCATATTAACCTGTTATTTTGTGACTATATATAAACATGACTTTATTTGAAAAAGGATGGCTAGATAAAGGTGTTTTTTGCTTTAGTCACAGAAGTACCCATTTTCGCATAAAGCACCGTTAAATTAATACAAAATTAAATTCAAAATTTAAAATTTCCAACTGGTTCAAAACCTGCTGATAAATTTCGTTTACAGTTTATTGATAACGATCTTAAAAAATATCAAACAACTTATCAAATAATGGGGGATTTCTAAGCATCTGCAACGCCCTCTCATGTAGCAAACACCCTTAAGTGCCCAAAGATAAATTAGTGAGGGCACACAAGCAACGTCTCCTGGTTAGAAACAATTCGATGTGTCACCCGTAAATACTGGTTCTCAACAAATAACATTTTATTTTGTGACCTGCACTGACTTGTAATGTAACAATTAGAAGGATTCGCGAAAAACCGATAGTCTTGTTGGAGCGGCTCAGATCGTCTCTTGTCACACTGTACTAACTAGCGAGTGCTGTACTAACTAGCGAGTGCCCGTGCTACATTACAATGTTCTCTTCTGTTACAAGTCAGTCGACACCTTTGGTGTACTTCACATAAGCGTTCATTTATAATTTGTCATATCTCAGCAACTATATCATTCAAAAGTTGTAGTAATATTAAAAATAAAGATAAACTTTTATTTGAAATATATTTTTATCAAACCAATAGTTTCCGAGATATAAGTTTATATATATATATAATATTTTTAATTGAGGTAATTTGAAAAGGCTGACTTGATTGTATTGATATTTTATGGACGGATATTTTCTTCTTTTCTCAATGTTTCTGTGAAAGTGTATGATATTTCATTTATGTTCTTTGATAGAATGTGATGCTCTATTTTCCCATCATGTTTCTGAAACAATGGAGGCCTATTTTATTTCTACAAATCTTAAGAGTTAAGTAAATGTCTCCATATTTAGATAAGGCGAAAGAAAGTCGGTGCAGTGTACCATACAAGTTTGTTTCTATCAAACCACACTTCAAACTACGTGCTTCTAGTTCGAGCACTTTTGAGAAAGCGCTGTTTTAAATCCCCTTTTATTTCAAAAAATATTTTATTAAAGTGAGTGAGGGGTCTGGTTTTATCACTTTGTACTAAAAATAAACGTTACATCCTTGTTATTAAAGTTTAGTTGGCCTGTCACTGACAGGCTTACATACTAGTTAATTTTATAATTTAAAAATGTGAGGTGAGGAAAATGGGGCTTAGCATAGTGGTAAAAAATATTTATTTCAAGAATATCAAAATGAAACAAACTTTTTTTTTTGCAAAGAAATCTAGAACAAAATAAGGATAAACATGTTTAGGAACTAACAAAATTTTTTAAGTTTTGAAAGACATTATTTTTGAGATTTTAAAAACCCAAATTAAACAAAAATATTTGCAGAAAAATCTGAAAACCAAGAATAAATGAATGCAAAGATAAAACCTCGGTTTTTAAAAGATGTATATGTATGAGGGGAGTGGGGTTGCCAGAAAAGTGCCAACCCCCCCCCCCCNTCCCCACCCCTAGTGTATATATATCATATGTGGCCAAACCGAAATGGATTAAGCGTACTTTGTGGTGGATTCATCTGGAACAAATAAAGAACAAACGACTGCAATCATAAAATCATGCATTTTTTTAAAAAAAATGGGAGGTTACTTCTTCCCTCCACCCTCCCCCAATGTAAATTATCTTTGGGGGGTGAAAAAATGGAACGAAACTTTTCACTGAACAATCGGGAACAAACAATTGCAATCATAAAAACATAAAAAACATTAACCTTTTAAAAGAGGGGTCGGGGAGGGGAAGGGGGGAAATAGGATGCTACAATGAAAATGTCCCCTCACGAGTAAAGAAAGTGCCACAAGCTCACTTCAAATTTTTACCAAAACCAATGTCGAACAAACGAGATTTGTTGCAGAACAATCCTGAACAAACGAAGAACAAACGCTTACAATCATGAAAACACGGGTTTTTAAACGTTGTGGGGTCCAACTTCACGGACGTCTAGACTCTAGTACCTGCCCACCGAGGGACGCAGGATCGAGTCCGCCTCCACCCTTTTCCGGTTAGTCCTACACTGGAGCTCTTGTTATTCCGTCTCCTCCCTCCATCCCTCCTCCAGGAAGTAACGGTTTGGGGTGAGGGGGTAGAACAATCACGTGATTCTTCTCACAGCTCTGCTATCAACGGGAGAGAAAACATCCGCCCATTCAACTGGCCTTGTTTTTATCAAAGGAATGTATTTAGCAACTGTGGTTGGAATAGTCACGTGACATACTAGAAGTTAAGCCAGAACCCCTTGACCTTGACCCAAACCCAGCCCAGTCTACTCTAAAATACTAAGATCAAAACCAGTGGTTTTCCTGTAGCACTAAAACCTTAGTAAGAACACGACAGTATCTAAAAATTACAAAGATTTCTAAAACTACAACTAAACTACATTCATAAATCAAGTCATTTAATACGTAAAATATATGTAGTAAAATTATAGCAATGCTTACCACAAAAACAAATTTATATTTTCTAAATAATCCTACCTGACGGATTATTTACATATTTAGAAACTTAAACGAAATGAGAAGCATCTGATGTAATACTTTATTTTTTATTGCGCGTGGGAATTGAACCAAAGTTATTGAGCTTTGTACACCAACCAGCATCTCAAAAATTATTTTTATACATAATATGTAAGTCACACTAAAACTTTATATTAGTATTTCTTTGAAGAATATTTCAAATCCTAAAATATTCTAGTAATTGTTTTACGTTTTGTATTTTCGCTTCCCC
>CABFWO010001740.1:143624-153766 GCA_902155825.1 Timema genevievae
GGGGGGGGGGGGGGGGGGGGAAGTGCCCCGCGCCCCAATATTGCGGGTCTGTTGGGAGGAGAAGAGATGGATGGGTTGCTACACTGTTTATGCGGAGAAAGAGGGAAGAATGAGGGGGAGAGAGGGTGTAGCCACGGGGAGGGGAAAAAACATAAAAAAAGGAAGAGAAATTGGAAATTGAGCTGGACTGTGAGAATAAGGGTGGGGTCAGTAATACAACAAGGCGGGGGAGTCAGAGTGCACCTTGGGAAACAAGAGAGCAAAGTGTCATCCAGAGATATTGCAGGCATGTCTGTTGAGGAGATATCTCCATTCTTAGCTTTCTTTATATTATATTAAAAATATCTTAGTAAACAAACATACTAGCAAATGTACAGTTAATTTAAATCACAATCCTCGATGTACATTTTAGTTTGGAGTTGTAACCTTCAATATTATATGCACTCACATCGGTGGGTGTGCGGACTAAATGTCGGGCTCATCTAGTACGGTTTGCCATTGATGGAGAGGTAGGAGATAGAATCCCGACCGTGTGTACTGAGGGTATTTTTTTTCCTAAATAATTTACCATTGTTTATTTCGCTCAAATCCCGGTACATTTCCTTTATCTCTACCTTCCCCATTCTCACACCATTAGCGTGGCTAAACATGCGGCTATCCTTTTCCAACCCCCTTTCAACCCCTATAACACCAGACATTTACACCCCCACCCTCCCTCTTCCATGCTGTGTTACGTAGCTTTTCTCATCCACGAATGACTGTCATTTTATAAGGAAGCGTTTTTTAGCTTATGGCTTATCTAACCGGGAATTATTTAATATCTTGTTCAGTCACTTGTGAGTTTAGACTATAAGCCGCTCTGATGGCACCATGGCACCAGTGCCCAGGGTACACCATGGCACCAGTACCCAGGGTACACCATAGGAGGTAGTCTACAAGTCGTATCCACAATGAGATTATGTGATGATAGTGAATATGGAGGTGTGGGTAGGGATGGGAAAAAAGTATTGATACTTTATTAGTATCGATATTTTCCTTTCGATTCAAGCATTTTTTTACTCGATACTTTTTTTCCAATACTTTTAATAATATTAGTACTCACACTCCGGTATCGAATAAGTATTGAAAGAAACAACTTTTTTTTGTTAACTTCCCTCATGCAGAGACTAAATGCTCACTAGGGTGGATGGAGTATGAAGGAAGAACAAATGACACTGCTAGTTGCGACTAGTCTACTGCTCCATCCAATCAATGAACACGCTCATCACAAACTAAACAGTTTATAATCTATCTTGATAGAGTATATAAACGACGAGTCTAGTTAAAAAATAGCACCTTCCAGAAGTTTGGAAGTTTTTTTTAAGAAATTGGATAGCGGAAAAGTATCTTGTAAAATTTGTTTCAGAGTATTAAAAACCATTATAATTTTGCTTAGATAAATATGGAAAACCAATGATGATGCAAAAGTTGAAATTATTATTACTAGATATGAAACATATTTTTCCAGTTTAAAATTTCAATACCGATACTTACTGCTATCGATATTTTTCTTCCTATACTTTAAATGAGTAAGTTATCGATACTTTTCTTTGATACCACATTCCTAGGTGTGGGCCAGTGTGAGTCTTAACATAACTTAAGTCTAGTTGACCAAACCCCAGTGACCGTTGTGATCATTCGCCTTTCGTGAAAAATACTCGTGGTACCAACCGAGAATCGAATCCGGTACCCCTATGTTCATAGCCAGGTGCACTGACCACTCTATCACGGGGCCGATTTTGTGACATTAATATAGGGACTCTGATTTAATACTACCCAAAATCGGAAGTTAACTTTAAGTAAGTTTTTTTAACGGTGAAAGCACAAATGGATAGTAATTTTTTGTCAACATTAAGATTTAAGTATAAGATCTGTGTTATGTAACACTGTGATATACCGACCCTCTCCCCACGTAATAATAACATGTAGATATTAGACCGTCCCCCTCTCAACAGAGTTAACTGGTCTATGGATGACCCCTAATACTGTAGAGTTCCAAGACGTGGGTAAACAAACCACTGTTATGTATCGTAGCTCAAATGTTTACAGTTTTGCCCTGATTTTGGTAGGAAGCCCATTTTGGAAGGCCATATTTAGTACCAGAACCCTTACTGTATGGTAGTATTTTGTTAGGATAAAAGACCTTCCGGGGCTGAAGTAGGGAGTCCATTCTATAAGGCCTTATTTAGTACCAGAATAGGCTTTCCATAGCGTGCTTGTTACCAAAATCAGGGTGTATATTAAATGAAATACCGGCTCTGCTTTATGGTTCTGTCATTAAATAATTAGGTTTAAATTTAAAACCCTAGGTGTAATGAATAAAAGCGGTAAAAATCAAACATAGCTTCCCTGTTTTTAGTTGAAATATCAGACTTACAATATCTAGACACAGTGGTCAGCGCGCGACTTTCAAACGAACTTAACCTAAGAACGTAGCTCCAGCGTCTGGATGTAGAATATTAGGACGGACCCCTAAACAACTAGTAAATGTGTTTGTCTCCACCATCAGGAATCACACCAGAGTCCTCTAGACTTGTGGTAGACCACTCTACCCACTGAGCCACTGGGCCGGTTGCTCCAGAAACATGTTAGTCTTCTGTTCTGATGTTTCCCTCTTAAGTTCCCTCTCACTCTATTTTTGTTTTTTAAACACCGCGTCTTAGTTCCCGTTCGAGTTAAATGCTTATGTACTAATTACGCTAATGTGTTAGGGATTAGGAAGGTTGAATATGGATTAAAGATATCCTCATTTGTGTGGAAAAGTGAGAATAATGTAAAACTTCCCTTAGTACACCTGAGAATTGTTTCGAGCCCTTCATCTGTAATGCATTGTGAGTGTAACGCCTTTGAACATTTGACCATATTGGCACTCGTACCTGAGACAGGAGCGCTAGATCTGGGAGATAAAGACGTGACATATTAAGTCTCGAAAGCTAACCTAACAGTATTTATGTAGTCCTATACTGAACGAGAATCATAAAAGCAAATAAGAGTCCACGAGCGCATCCACTGATTCTACTAATTGTTTACTATGTCAAAGTTAAATTGATAAGATCAAATTACGGTGCTCACATCAAAAATCTGCCAAACAATCCTTTTGTGCTATCTAGAGTTTATTTTAGTACCACGTTTTACCTAACAGTTCGAATTATACGAGTGGGAACAAATTACTTTAATGTGTTGGAGACTAAGGAGACTGAATTTAGAGGAATTGTACCGTATTTTCGTTGAGAGAGAATGAAACATCATTTGGGGAAAACTACCCTCAGTAGGCTTACATCCGACAGGGATCGAACCCCGATCACTCAATTATCAGCAGTCTAGTATAAGAGTGAGGCCTTAGACCATGTGGCCACCGAATCAGGTTCAAGTATAGATATTCAAGCAAATCTTACAAGAAAAAATTATTACCAGCATGGGTGTGCTCACGGGCTAAACATCAAGACATGGGTGTGCTCACGGGCTAAACATCAAGACATGGGTGTGCTCACGGGCTAAACATCAATACATGGGTGTGCGCGTGGATAAACATAAGATATGGGTGTGCGCGCGGGCTAAACATCAAGACATGGGTGTGCTCGCGGGCTAAACATCAAGACATGGGTGTGCTCGCGGGCTAAACATCAAGACATGGAGTTTGCTCGCGGGCTAAACATCAATACATGGGTGTGCTCGCGGGCTAAACATCAAGACATGGGTTTGCTCGCGGGCTAAACATCAAGAGGTTTTAGTCTGGCTTGCCAGTGATAGGAATGTCGGGGTTTGAATTCCGGCCGGGTATAGTGAGGCAGTTTTTTCCTCAAAATGTTTTCCATTCTCCTCCATACGCAAATGCGACTACAGTTAGGCCCTACTTTAAATTCTTTCCTTTTTATCTGTACCGAATTAGTGTAAACTGTAAACAAATGAGAATAGCCTGGGCGATTAGTAGTAAGACGCAGTGCAAGATAAAACAAACTTAAAAACTTATGTTCTATTTTTTATCTCTCCCCCCGCCCCCCTTTTCCATATTCCTAACCCCCTTCTTTCCCAAAATAAAACTGTCCAGAAAAAAAATCTATAAATCTTTGATAGTGCAATCATTTTATGTGACGTTAAACATCGGAACAAAAATGTAACATCGCGTCTAACTTGTTAGTATGACAATTATATCAATGCTCATACCAAATAAAAATAGTTAGTAATTATAATTTGATTATCGACAGAATTGAATGATTTTAAGGTGGGAATATAGCGAACGAGTGAAAAGGTATGTGTTTTGGAGTTATTTTTATCAAAACTTTGTTTTGGGCAAAATAAATCAAATATTGCTTCAGTACAAACATATGGTTTAGTTTTATTCACACGATGACCTCAAAAGTTGTTGAATATCTGTCAAGGATGTCCTGGAATTTAATGACAACTTTTTCTCTTCATTTTAAAAGTTTCTTATCTAATGCGGCTACGTTCATGACAGATATTCAACAACTGTTGATATCACCGTGTGAAGAAAATTAAACTATATGCTCGTGCTGAAGCAATATTTGATTTATTTTGTCCAATAAAACGTTTTTCTATAAACACTGCAAACACACTGGTCTTTTCTCGCGTGCTCTTCCATTCCACCTTAAACTATTTTATTTTATTTTAACATTACCGATTATGACCAAACAACGTTATTCTGGTCCCCTAACTATTATTTAAAAGTACTCGATATATTCACGAGTTTATAAGATTCAAAGGTAGTTTTCTTTTTTAACGACGATGTAGTTTTCTTACTCGATCAACTTCCTCGAGATCGACCGGTTGCCGATGTCTACCTCACCGAGGCGGGTCATTACCGTAGTTAAATCTCGCATAGCTCGGACGGGTAGTAAGACGCGATGTTATAGCACATATCCCTGTCGGGTCTAGTTTGGAACGGTTCTCGAGAACGACTAGACCAGAAGACTGCTGGTGCACCGTCTAGCCACGCGGGCATACAGGCTTGCAATCTTCCTCCTGCTGCAATCTTGCGTACCTGCCGTGTGTGGGTTAGTAGCCACGGCCAACTACTCCCCCCCTCTCTATCTCTCTCTCCCTCACACACATAAATGCACTAATAGCTCTACCCCCTTCCGCAATCAGCCACCCCCTCCACCCTCCAGTATTAACATCCCCTTACACCCTAGCATTTCAAACAGCAGACTATCAATGTAGCTCTCTCTCTCGTGTTATTTCCATTTTCACAATACGGCAGAGTTATAGATGTGCACGTGGGCAAGCTATACACAATAACACTATATCGATGTATCGATTTAAAATGGTCGGAACCCATGGCATTTTACCCAGGGAGGGGGGTACATGACCCTGTTTCTATTGTACGGCTAACAACGATGCAATTACAGTGTTATTTTCGAGTACAAAAGCGAGTGGAAATGTAATAGGGGAAATATAATACTGATTTATGAAAAGCTAATTTTGTTTTTTTTTAAACGGTAAAGGTTGGATCCAAAATTTCTAAGTTTATTCAATATATTTTAAAGTAAAAATTATACATGAAAACAATATTAAATTTAAAATATATATAAAAAATATATACTTTTACATAACATCTTGATAATAATTTAAATATAGAGTGGATCATTCACGAATTACTTGATCATATAAATATAGATTGTATTTAAAACTGTGCGGAAAGTGAAGATTTCCAAGAACTATTGAAAATAATGGATGAACTATTGAAAATTGAATTTAATATGAAGATCAACCAAAAGAATACAAAACTCGTTACGTGCAATAAACGAGATACGAGTCGAGAGAGCTAGGGGTAAGTCTTCAGTAACATAATTCTGATACCTAAGAAGCAGTATAAATGAATAAAGAAAGATATAATAAGTATAATAGTGCAGGAGAAAAGGAATTGTAATATAAAAAAAACTTTATTATTAATCTTCTAGAGAATATATTCGGAAATAATTAAACGATTCCTTCAGGGACAGGTTTGTCAGGAGAAACATAAGAACAAGGTGAATGCGGTTGTAATGAGATATCTAATAAAGGTATGTGGGAAAACTCGTATGGACAAAGTCAGTAATGAATGGGTGATGAAGGAGTGAGTTTTGAAAGGGAATCCAATAGGTCAGTGAGGAAGAACTGTCTTAATTTGGTTTGGTTATTGAGAAGATGTGTGTAGATTGAGTGACGAAACAAATATATGAAGGTAGAGTGTGTGGATCAAAAGGAAGGGGTAGGCTATGTGAGACGTGACTAAATGTTGTGGAGTGTAAACGAATGTGTAAAAGAGAAACATTAAGAGTTTTAATAATAAAAGAGCATTTAAGACTCGGTGTATGTATATATGTTTTTGAAGTGAAGGGAATATGCAAGGATAGAGAAGTGTGGAGAAAGTTAGTGAGAATGGATTAGGTATGGAGTTGTTGAATTTTAAGCTATATGCACATTTTCTCGCCTACCCTAAGAGAACAGCGTTATTAGGTATTTACGTATGTATAAATGTAGTTATTTGTGGCGCTGTGTAAATGTGGTATAAAAATAAACAGTGAATATCAATTTCGTGTAAAGACTGTCATATCTAGAAAATGCATTTTGTTAACACTGAGAAATGAAATTTCTTACTTCTGTTCAAATGTGTAGGTGAATAATTAGTAAAGTATTTAGATTCCCTGACTAAGTTATTTTAGTTAAATTCCCTGTTTTCCCCTACTTAAAAAATCCCAAACTTTTTCGTGTTTTCCTAGTTTTTCCTGGGTATAGCCACCCTGTCAGATTTTTTCCCTGAAAGATGCGTTTAGGAGATATTTGAAGTAGTCTTTTCCGGAAATTTTTAAAATAATTCAATGCATAAATAAGTTATTTGGAGTTAGATTTAAGGCCATCTTTCAGCTTTATATTCGATAATATCAGAGGGACATGTATATATAATATAGGAGGAACAATTTTTTCTTCAGGTGGGGGGGTTAGTTACTTCTACAGGAGGCAATGCCCTTCCTGCCCCCCCTTGGTTCCACCACATCTGAATCAGATAACGGAAGATATTGGCAACAGCAATTATAAATAATCTAAAGACCTTGGCTCAGGATAGCCAGAGGTGTAGAACTGCAACAAACCAATCGGAAGATTGATGGCAAATGATTATAATATAATGAATGAACTAAGTTTCGTTGTTGTTAAATTTATTTTAAAATAAAATAGTTCTGCTGACTTGATAACAGTTCAACTATTTGTCGAGATGAACAGGAAATGGAAACAAAATTAAATGTTAGATAACTTTTAAGATATATCTTTAATTAATTTATAAACTTAACTATCTACTAGCGTATAACCTGAACGGGTAGTAAGACGCGGTGCTAAATATTAACTATCTACTAGAACTTCTTGTATTATGAACTTGTTTACCGCCTGAAACTCTAAGTGAACAGAGTAAAATACATATTCAATTATATCAGAATTTACCTAAATAAAGGTCGTAAAGTCATATTTTGGAATATATACTATTTCAGTACATCCAGCCGAGATTCAAATCCCTGTCTCCTAGGTTGGAGCCAGGAGTGGTAGGTAACCTCGCCTTCAATCAAGCCATACAGACTAAGTGGTGTCTTATTGGTGAAGATAGTGCCAACTTTAGTGGATAGAGGGAGTCATGTGGTCAACACAACATTTTCATTCCAGTAGCTCCTCATTTGTCTTGAACGAGGCTAAGTTGACCCCGTTCAGGACCTATTGCTTCAGAGAAAATCAGTAAACGTGGGGTATTGAACCCGGGACCTCTGGATCTTTACCCAGGAACTCTGACCACTAGGCCACAGAGACGCTGTAGGTAGCCAATGCGTCATTTAATATAATTTAAAAAATATTATTTCATAAAAAACACAAATTATTAAGTTTGAAATCTCGTTTTACCAGCTAAAATAGTACCTAAATTTAAATTAATATGCCCGTGTGGTTAAAGCAACAATGAATATGGAAAAATAAAATGGAATGTGTGTGTCTTGCAGTTAGCATTAAAAAAAATACTGTGAGACGTGTGTGAAAAAGAACGGAAAAAGCCAGGCAACAAACGTAATTACAATGATTATTTTGTGAAGCCTGTCATTACGAATTACAGAGCATGAAATCCGTTGTAAAGTGCTGTCTATTATGTAGTTATAACGCTGTTGTCACGATTGGAAGAGGCTTAGCTTCCCGCTCATAAGTGAGAGCAAGCAGTTCGAGAAGAGAGGCACGACATTTAACATATCATCAGACTGATGAGACGCGCTCCGTCAGTTGCCAATTACATTACTCGTCAAGAAAACTAGATCGCAGTTACAATGCTACTTATCTACATCTTTAGAGTGACTACACCAGTATTCTGCATCATCTAGTGCTGATGGTAGGTTTGGAATTGTGTAGCTTATATCCCTGGATTGGACAAAACCTTAGGAGGAACTGTCTTCTGCATGACATGACGTCATAGAAGGAAAGGTTGAGGGAAATAGGAGCTTAGGAAGAAGGAGAGTTAAAATATTGGATGACTTAAAGGAAAGAAAGAAATTCTGGATGTTGAAGGAGGAGGTAGAGGACTGGGTGCATTGGTGGTCTAAGTTCACTGACATAAGGAATGAACCTGTCGTAAGAAAGAACACATAATAATAATAAAATAGTCCATAAATTTGCTATAAAATATCTATAAAAATACTCCATGGCATCAGGCTGCAAGCGAGCTATACTGACCGAGTGGCCACCGCATGTTTGCGAAATAGTACCAACATCCATGGTGTCTTGTGGTCAGCACACCGTTTATCTCAGTTTTCTAGACCATCGCTATTGCTTGTTTATTCAAGTATCTCCTCAAGTGTCCACCAGAGGCTTAGTGTGACCCTATTTCAGATCTATTGCTCCACAGAAAGATCTGGAAGCAACGGGGCTCGAGCCCAGGACCTCTGGATCTGTAGCCAGGAACTGTGACCACAAGACAACAGATGAAGTCATTAATATAATCATGAGAAAGAGTAATAAGGGTTGATTATAGGTTAAGTTAAGAAGAGGACAGTATTTGGAACATATGTGACATTGGGGCTAGTAATTACAGTCAGCTTAAGGCAACATCTTCAGACAAAGGTGTCTGGAGAGTGTCTGCCTAGCAATCTGTCGAGTGAGCACTAAAGAATAAAAAAGTTGTTAAAACTCTATACAAATTATAACTCAACCGATTTTAGTCCATATTAAGATAAACTACAGAATCTTGAGAATAATATTGCACATAATAATTATATACTATACATGTGTAAAAAAAAGTAGTGTCATCAATGCAAATATTCGAGAAGGTGGATGAGAATAAGGGGGTTAATAATATGTATTCCTAGGTGTGCTTAGGAAAGGTTGAAATAAAAATGATTGACTTTTTTAAGGGACCGCTTAAACGCGTTGCAAACGTCCATAAATCCTTCATTACTTTGGTTTGTTGTTTCAAAATTTGGTTCACGCCAAAATGGTAATAGCTGTTATCAACATGACCCTATAGATTTAAAAGTATCACAGGCAAAGTTTTATAATTTAAAGTCATGAATACATTCAATATGATAGTTTTCAAAGTTTAAGGCTAAATGGCGAAGTTCTTGAATATCAAAGTAAATTGTTAAAAACACAGATTTATCCTTTCTCTAAAAAAAGTAGTTTATTTTTAAAAGGAACACAACATAACATTTAAAGAGCGAAGATTATTTGAGTGGTTTTAAAGCTCCAGAATTTCCATTCCCATGATAAATACCGTATCGTGAAGATGTGTATCTTCAAGTAGGTGGTTCTCTTAAGTATAAAAAATGTTTTAATAACCAATGGTAAGTAACCTTTATGTGAGAACACTTACCTGTATTCTGGCAACTCTTATCAATGTTTTACAATTTGTTCTTATATTCCGCGCTGGGAAAATGTAAATCTTCAGAGTTTGAGTGTAGTTTACAAGTTGTGTGTTAGAAGAAAAATAAGACAAGGTTACTTTTTCTAGAATATTTACACTGAACATTAGTGAAAGTATATTTTTAATTTCCTTCCCTCTAATAATAATAATAATAATAATAATAATAATAATAATAATAATAATAATAATAATAATATTTAGCACCACGTCTTACTACCCGTTC
>CABFWO010001741.1:8091-153727 GCA_902155825.1 Timema genevievae
AAATATTTAAAGGAGAGTCTTTACTTGTTGTCATTATGGAGTTTTTGAGCTTGAACAAACATTTAAGAGATTTAAAACTGAATATTCTTGACGTGTACTAATTGTTGTAATCGTGAAGTTTGAACATATATATAATATTTAAAGGATAATCTTTACTTGTCGTAATTATGGAGTTTTTGAGATTTAACAAACATTTAAGAGATTTAATATTTTTGGCATATTCAAATTGTTGTAATTATAAAGTTTTGAAGTTGAACAAATTTTCTATCGTCTTGATATGATACAAAATAAGGGGTTTATTTTTGTAAGTCGATTAGACAAGTAAAATATTGGTTTTTTTTAAAGAAACCCTCGGAGATTGTCAAGACTGAATTTAGGTTGAGTAAAGAAAGGCCCAAAATATGTTCTACCAAACTTTACATATATATCTACTTGTTATTGATGAATAAATCTATTTATATCCCTTTATCATGCGATTTTTTTGTTTACTATAATAAGATTCTACCTAGGGCTGGGCCGATGCCGATTATTAATCCATTCATCGGCCGATTATCGCATAACCCGCGATTCCGATGATCGGTGTTTGAATCTCCGATTATTTATGCCGATTATTGAAAATGTGTGGGTATATTTTAAGTCTTAAAAAAATAATATTTTATTTCTGCTCTCTCGTATGTGATCTTGAAATAATTAGCTTGTTCTTAGCGACTTGGGTTTGAAATAAACAGCACATCCAACATTCCAAACAAAATATATCTAAATAAATATATTTACCATAGGTCTTTTTCCAATTTATGCATGTTATTAGAAATAAAAATACTCACAAGTAACAAATCTAATAATCATAAAATAAAATATTAGCAGATTGGTGTTGTTTTATTTCGATTTGTTAAAGATGCCCAAAAAATGAAACATTGGATGTAATAATCTCGCACATACGCACATTTTGTTTTAAATGGAAACAGTTTTTAAAATTATTAAAATTGAAAACAAAAATAATCGGCCTAATCGGCAACAAATGATCGGCATCGGACTAATCGGCAAAATAGATGATCGGCCCAGCTCTAGTTCTACCCTAATTTCATGTCGCCTGGAGAGTACCTTATTTTCAGTTCCGTTTTGGCTGAGTGGATTGGAGATACCATGATTGCATATATTATCTCTTAATATATGATTGCATATATTATCTCGTAATATATGTTTTTTTGGACGTCCTTTCGGCTCCTCTGCAAATATCTTATCCTTATTATTCTATGTATGTCTACTGTATGCTTTAGTCTTGAAGGAGGAAAAGAGGCTACACCTACATTGAGATAGTTCTATCCCATCCACCTTATGACACCCTATCCCTATCTTGAGATAGTTCTATCCCATCCACCTTATGACACCCTATCCCTATCTTGAGATAGTTCTATCCCGTCCACCTTATTACACCCTATCCCTATCTTGAGATAGTTCTATCCTGTCCACCTTATCACACCCTATTCCTATCTTGAGATAGTTCTATCCCATCCACCTCATCACACCCTATCCCTATCTTGAGCTAGTTCTATCCTGTCCACCTTATTACACCCTATCCCTATCTTGAGATAGTTCTATCCCATCCACCTTATTACACTTTATCCCTATATTTAGCTGGTTCTATACAGTCCACATCATTACAGCTTATCTTTATCTGGAACTAGTTATAGTGATATCGGTATTTAATGCCCCGTGATTGGGCGCCAATTATAGTGCAGAGTTAATTGCCCCGTGATTGGGAGACAATTATAATGATATCAGCCCGAGGTGGGCGCCAATTATAGCGATATGGGATTATATTGATGATTACGGTGCGTACATGCCTTACTGTGTACTTGTACGTGATTATGTGATCTGATTGTTTGTGATTCTTATTTTTATAAAATGAGTAGGACTTTTAATGTTGCACACGATTTATTTAGATGATTACACCTTCGGTACTGAAGATTTGATATTAAATGATACACTTTTTGTTAATTTACGGACTATTTTTCGGTGATATTACAATGTTCTGTATGTAGATTTATGTTATTGGCACTGTGTACTGTGTGGAGTTATATCACTCTCATTGTTATATTACTGAGTTCTCTATATTTATGTTATCTGCACTGTAATGTGATATTACACTGTGGATTCAAACGCACAATCTGCTAATATATGACCTACCCCTTGCCTCTTGAACCCCTTGTCACCAGTGTAAAAACTAACTAATGGAAAAACTCCTGGCAACATGATGTTGTGAAGGCTGGCTTCCTATTGGATAGAGGAAGCCAGCATGTCACATGATCCTTCTAATACAACGGAATTGATCTTTTAAAGAAAGAAAGTTTTTAAAACGTAGTGTATTGAAATTACTTTTAAAATCGCATGATTCTCCATGGATGAAGTATTAAAAGTAAATGTTACATATAGTTCTTTAAAGAAAAATACACTATAGTGGGAGCACCATTACATCGCGTGTCCATTACATCGCGTTTTTGGTACAAATACATCGCAGGTCCATCACGTCGCGTATCCCCCCCCTCTCTACACACAGCTAACCCTACTCTGACGTACAGCCAATAGGAATGAAGGGGCGTATATATACAATTACATCGCATTACAAATACATCACGTTTTGCTAGGATAGTGTGCCTGACTCTAACCTGTGACTCTCACTTTGAAGGTGGGGCTGGTTGAAAGAATAGTGTAACTTATTCAAAACTTAAACTTCACCTATAACCGAGATGCCTACGCAACTGGATCTACAACATTCTTAAAATAAATAGGCCTACACCAAGATAAAAAGATATATTTTTCATTTGTAGATTATATTTTTATTTTATTATTTCATCTTTGTTTTTTGTTGCACCACAGCAATTTGAATCTACAAATTCAAGTCTCCAAGACTTTTAAGGACATTAGATTTTTGGCAAGCTTTCTGTAGAAACTCTCCCCCTTCCAAGGGGAGTCTGTCGACCCTTCATTCCTATTGGTTGGACGTCAGAGTAGGGTTAGCTGTGTGTAGAGAGTTGGGGGAAATGTGATGTGATGGACCTACAATGTATTTGTACCATAAACGCAATGTAATGGACATGCGATATAATTGTATACACCCATTTCAAATAAGCTCCTATATAGTCAGAATATTTAAAACTCTCTATAAACTGGGCTTATCTGAAATATACTAACATGGGCCTACTAATACTGTATCACTCCTTACCAAATTGAAATGTTTTATAAAATTTAACATTTTTCATAGGTACTTACGATTTTTTATACTTGGTCTTTTTTTTCGGTTTGACATCATCAAAGGAATAACCGAGCTCTAGAACATCTCTAGATTTTCCCGTTTCTTCAAGACGAGATTCCAATTCGATGGAAAGAACTTTACAGGCTGGAAATAAAAGTTTACATTTGGAGACAGGCTAAGAAATCAAATCTTGTTATGTATTATGTCCCCTATTATTTATAAGTAGGTAGCCTATATTTTTTAATGCTTGATAGGATGATTTATTAAACTCAAAAGGTGAAAATATTTGAAAATAAACTTTTGGCTCAAAGCTGCACATTGGTCTAGCTGCTAACACATAGGCCTGGATCTATGTGCCTTGTAATTGAGTTTTAAAATAATTTAGTTGGAAATTAAAATAATTTTTTTAAATACTGTACCTAAATTGAGTTTTAAGGCTGCTAAAAACTTTCATTCAATCAAGATACAGAAGAGCATCGATTAACAAAAAATAAATCTGGTGGCAGAAGATAATCTTTCAGCGCATGACATTCTTGTGTTATACAATAAATGATGCCCAGCAGCAATGTGATTTGGAGACAAGTAATTTATGCAAGTATTCAACTGTCAGCGAGAGAGAAAGGTGGTGTTTGTTTTTGATGCAGTTACCCATAAAACTTTTTATTAGCTAGATAATTGATTTTACATGTTGTGTATATACAGTTCATGTTTGGTTAACCGAACAATTTGACTTTTCGAATGACTCAATTAGTTTGGTTAAGGCTGACGTTCTACTGTATTTGTACAGCAAAATAAGCTCTCCAAAAAATACAACATTTTTAAACAATGTTTTTTGCACTAGCCTACATCTATTTGTTCAGGCAAACTACATTTAATTACATTAATATGATAGAGAGGTGAAATGTAGAATTTATATAAAATGTACCATTTGCATGGAAGGAAAGTGGAAAAGCACTTATAGAAAACCACCCTTACCACACTCAGACAAGATTAAAACCTGACATTTCATCCATATGCTCACCAATACAGGTAACATTAATAATGTTACTCAACAACAGATAAAATATCACACAAATGAGGTTTTTTAAGAAATCATTTATATAATATTTTGGTTGAAAGTGGAAGGTAAAAACCACCTGCCCCACCTCCCTGGGTAGTAGCCTACTGGAAATTATTAAGACACTTCATTAAAAGACAAAATAATATTTTAAGCAACCACTACAATACAGTTGGCTTTCTCAGGAATAAAGATCATATTGGCTGTTGAAAGAAATGAATATGGTTTCCATAGTTTGTTGCTTGTTGGAAGGGCAGCTATTAGGCATCAGTAGTTGTTCGAAGAATCCGACACCTTAGCTCAGTAGAGTGTCTGCCTACTGAACTAAGAGTCCCGGGTTCGATTCCTGGCATGACCGAAAATTTTATAATTGATGAAAAAAGGATTTATCCTTTCACACTGATAAATTAATAACCAGGGACTGGATGTTGTGCCTGTCCTAGTCTTAAGTTGGATTATAAAGCATATGAAGCTACGACAGACCTAACAAGGCGATAGTGGAAAATAAATGGCTTGAATAAAAAACTGACCCAGGCTGGAAACAGTAATGGATGTAAAGTTGTTCAAGAAGAGCTACCCTATAGGCTAGTGTTGCATACTGTACAGTATAAGCCTGGTAAGTTACATAAATGTGCTGGTTGTAAGAAAATTAGGGGATTTAATTTAAGGATGAAATTGAGCATCTTTCTAGATTTGGTGATATAGCCCTATTGAATGGTTATATGGTTTATTTGTTGAAAGATTTAAGAATCTTGTTGTTGTATGGTTTTAGGATGTTAGCCTATAGCAAATATTTTTCTTTATTTTTGATTTGTGTCATTTCAGTGGCAAGTCAATTATGTTCCTTAGTGTTTCTGTTGTGAGACTTATGTTTTGAGTACTGCACCGATTGAATTTTGGTTGGTACCGGTATATGAAATTTTCCCGAGTCACAAGCATGTCGGCTTTAATAATCCAACTTATTTTAATTATTTTTCTAAAGAATTGCGGTAGTTTGTTAGTGTAGGCCTATATATGATCTAGGTTTGCCCTCGGTGGTCTCCCTGGCCAAAATCAACGTTTGTTGCACTAATCATCAAATATTGTGCAAAGAATTGCACTGCCCCCACCCAGTTACTTAATAATGCCATCCCGCTGGAAAACATTCCTAGGAATATACCTGGGCATTGCAGATTACTGTATGGTCACAGAAGTTTGAATTCTACAAACAAGGGTATAAGTACTAGACACATAAGTGTGTAAAAGGCTGATTGTGGGATAAACATCTAGCAATCTAAAGTACCATCTGGGTTACTAAGTAGGTTAATGTTTTGAAAGTATTGTCTAAACTTCAAGTAATGTGTTATAAGGCCAAATTCAGGAAGTTTAAATTAGCATACAGGAATAAACATTAAATCCTCGCATTAACTTAGAAACTAAAGCCGCAGTAAATTTAAATTAGCTTACAGGAACAATAAATAGAAGATACTAGCAATAAAATAGAAGGCAAAGTTATAGTGTTTCTTAAATACCTTTTTGAAAACCACCTTTAGTCTAAATTACCTTCACATTTGTTTGCATATTTGACACCTTCATCCTCTTCTACGCCACAAAAAGAAATTTGTGGCAAAAGTAAAATTGCTAAAGCTACGTAGTAAAGCATAATATGCATCAGTTTTAGTATAATTTAATAAATATGTATTATTTGGTCCAGGAAAACACCAAAACTAGATTGAAGACGGAAATGTCTAACCTCATTGATAAGATAAGAAATCATAATAAACTAAACCGTTTAAAGTAATATTTTTAAAATATTGGTTGATTCATACTTAAGTATCATAAGTAATGAATAAGTGTTAAAATTGTTTAATGGAATAATAAGAGTATAAAAACAACATATTAATATATTTGATAATTTAAATATTGGACTAAACTATTCCACATCCACAATAAACCAAACGCTTATTACCAACACAAGAAAAACCAAAATAACCAACACAACGTTAGTTCAGAAAATAATTATAGAGAGCGTTCTGGGAAATATAGTTTCGTAAGAAAAGGAAATATGTGAAGGGAAAAAAAATTATTAAAACTAGCAAACATTATGTTTGAATGAGCCTATTACTTACAAATCAGAGTAAATTGACCTAAACAGTGTGAAATTATTTTTTAAAGTAATATCTATCTCTACACACATTTTTAAAGCGATCGAGGGCCCAAACCAAAATTTGTGTCAAAAGCACAAAGCGGGGCCCTGATACCAAATTCAATTTTCTATCCAACTATATAAGTGTGCATAGGCCTAGACCCTACAGATCTAAGCAATTTGACCAAAACTTTGGAAAGAACAGGATTTTTTTTTTAAAGAAAACTCCTCCATAGCACACTTCTTTAAGGCGCTCCAGCGCACAAACCAGAATTTGTGTTAAGAGCACAACGCGGGGCCCTGATGGTAAATTAAATTCTCTATCCAACCCTAAAAGTGTGCATAGGCCTAGATCCTACAGATCTGAGCAATTAGAGCCAAACTTGGGGAAGAAAAGTATTTTTTAAGTTTACACACTTCTTCAAGGCGCTCCAGGGCACAATCAGAATTTGTGGGAAGCGGGACCCTAATAATAAATTCAATTCTCTATCCAACCATAAAAGTGTGCTTAGGCCTAGACCCTACAGAACTGAAATTAATAATTAGTTTACACTGATATTAAAGTAAGTTTGTTATAAAGTTCACTAACCACTAGCAAGTTTTGTATAATAGGGTGTCGAACACAAAATAGTTTGGGATATATTATTTAAATAGATATCATGAAATGTACTAAAACAGTAATGAAAATCTTTCTAAACAAATACAAAGTAATTTGATGTTATTGGTTTTAAAAGTGAAAAGTGTTAAATTGTAATTGTGATGGATCTAATACAACTTGTCATTATGACTGGCAATAGTTTACGACTGGTTTTTCAATTGCTTTAGTTACGAAAGTGGGTTAGATTCATGAGTCAGTCAGGCTGCCCACAAAATGTAATTCCCGCAAGTACAACAGCAGATTTTTCAGAAATATTGGCGGGAACTGACTTTCGGAAAGGGGGGGGGGGAGGGCAGGTTCAGCCCTTAGTCTGGGCCAGAAGTATGAGTCATAAATCTAAAGTCATTAGGTATATATTTATATTTTATGTGGATTTCTTTGGGCAAGGGTTGGAGGGGAGAAGAGGCTCGTGGGATGAAAAGGTCTATTGAAAGTAGAATGAGATCAACCCTTTTCACTAAGCATTCAGCATACTAGAACGTACTGTGACGTTGGCTCAAGATACCAGCTGTAACCCCCCCTTTGATTTAATAGGTTCATAACACTATAAATAAAAGGTAGGTTGATTACAAGAGAGTTTATTTTTTTTTCATAACATACAACTCGTAGAAATATGAAAGTGAGACATACAAAGAGTAGTCGAGTGAAAAAGTCAACAAGGACTGATTGAAATAATAAATGATGGGGCAAGACCCCAAGTCTTTGAGAGAAAACAGTAAGACAATAATAAAAGAATACATATAAAATTGACTCAGCGCAGAAGGCGACTAACCTAACTAGAAAGGGTTAAATAAAGACAAAAGTATTGGTGTACACAACTCATCGAGGCCGATACAAATTCGACATGAGTATGTTAAATAATTACTAGCTGCCATTACAAGGCGCAAAAGAGGAAAATAAACAATCAATGAATTAAATCAACCTAATCAGTTATAACAGACACCATTCAAATTAGGTCAATCTAACTATAAACTTGGCCGAAGCGCTAAGTGCGCGGGCTCACGGCCCCAAAGTTGAACAACAAGTTCATCAATTACAAAAGACTAAACTCTTAAAACTTTGACAAGCAAACCAAACATTTCAATAAGTTTAACTTTAAGAAAGATAACTAGCGCCCCAAGATGGCGGCGTAATAAATCCCAAACCCGTCCGTGAGGCGGACAAGGCGGGTCTGCAAAAAAAAACGGAGTTTAAATATCAAACCATCCATAATGACTGACAGGCAAATTCTGCAGTCTCTACAGAAATTAAATTTGAGTAACGTATAAATAAATAAAGTCGAAACATATAAATTTTGAACATGAAGAGCCAAACATAATTTTGATACGACGAAAAATAGACTAATTCTAAAGCTAAGACAAAGTGCCTCACCTAATTGAGCGCAGAGAAATGAGTGACATCACTACACAGTCCAGCCGTTATATACAACACAAAGTCTGTCACGTGTTCACATACGGCGGGAAACACAGATGGGACAGGGGAAGGGGCGTGCACATGCTTCGAGAACAGTCTCGTTTAGCCTCGTAATAATTCAAATTCACGCGCCGGTGGATAGGTCTTATTTCACCAGAACACAGTCGTTGGCGCATATGGGACTGCGCAATCTCGATGTTCATCTGTTCGAGTCTAGCTCGGAGTTGTACTTCGAGCCACGGACGGTTAGTAGTATACATGATGTTGATGAGTGCGCGTGTTTTCGGAGCCTTGAAGCAGGCCAGTCAAAAAGGGGACCAGGCTAGGTGAGTCCAAACTGTCTTCTTTAGATTCATGTCTGTGACAACGTCACACAGCCACAGTGGAAAGGTTGTGACACAAAGAAAGAATGTCCATCACCAGGGATCTTAATTTGTTATACTCTAAAAAATACCAAACCCAAGTGTCCTAACCATGCTACCTTTACATTAGAAAAGTTGAGCATTCAACAAATAACGTAGAGGGAGTTAGAGTAATGCTAAACGTTAGTGCAAAACAAAGGACAGTGAATCAACATTGACCTCACGGCTCATTTATTTTAAGTTGATAAAATAAACTTCAGAAAGGAATACATTATAAACGTTAGAGTTAGCGATCAGAGCCCCCAAGATTAGACAGAATCCAATATACAAAACAAGAAGTAATATATTCATTAATATTTATGTCTACTAAACAATATTCAAAATTAGCGACCGGGTCGCATTTAACAACATTTAAATAAACTTTTATAACATAACTAGAAGAGATATGCTCGTATCACTGCACATAATCTCAATCAAAATATCAAAGTATCCCCCAATAACATTGAAAATAAAAACCCTGATCTAAAGTATTCCCCAACAACGTTTAATATAAAAAAACACAATAAAAATATTATTATCAATGCATGGACTCATTTCAAAATAACATGTGTAGAATGAGAATTAAATTGAACCGTAGTGCTCAAACATCAATTAGAACAACATTGACTAGAAAAATAATCATCCCAAATCGGATAAAAAGGTTTAAGACCAAATTAATGTCATAATCACCCACAAATATCAATAGACATTAAATTCAGTTAAACAAAAATATGTATACGTATATCCAAAGGTGACCCAATAGATTCAGTGACGTATTCTGAGAAAATTAATAGGTATGCTGTACTCTAAAAGCTGCAGGGAAGATTCGGGGGTCAAAGACGCTTAACCACCGTTGGCCAAGAAGTTCAAGAGATGCTGCCCTGGAAATATTTAAACATGAGCACCTCTAGTTTAAAACAATGGATCTCAAACATTTATGTTTTTTTTTACTCTTTACTCGCATTCTATTATGGGAAACTTCGCACCTCCCAATTCCCCTCGTTTCTCTTTTTTTACTTATCTTTGTTTCAATAACCACCTTTACAGCCTACTACATATTCTGACTTCATAAAAGTACACCCGAACTATGCTCAAAACACACCAAAACGTGAAACTACTGATGATTACCATCCATTCAAATTGTAATAGAATATCAAAACACAGTACACTGCAGTTCATCGCAATACCTAAATAATCTAAGATTTAAGTAAAAAATGTCAAGGCTAAGAGTTATGAGCACACTCCTGACTGTATAAGAGTGACACACTATTAAATTAGTTGAGTGTAATTAAAAATACACACAGGTAGCATTTTCATTTATTTGAGGTATTAGCGTGCATTTTCAGGAGCAAGTGATTATATCAGCAAACGACTTAACTTAAATCTAGAACAAACATAACACCCAGGCCCCCGGACGTTAATTCATCCCCGTGAGAGAGAAAATCCTAATTTTACCAATAATGTTTTTAGGCCATGCCGCAAGTCAAACCCGGAACCCTTAGCTCAGTGGGCAGGCAAACTGCTGACTGAGCTAAGGCGTCAGACTCGCAGGTAGCAATACGCAAAGTAAAAAGAAAAAATATATATAAAAAAAGTAAAATGAAATAGATCAAGCGTCCATCGGAACTTGGTGGGAGGAATAAGATGGATTGTCCAACTCTCGTTGCAATAATAATTATGAGATTAAAACTATCTATTAAATCTAACTATGCTCCAGAAGATATTTAGATCCTTAAATTGTGATAACAGTAACAAAGGGAAAATTTTTTCCCCATTGGGCCTATTTCTCTGTCGCTACGTCATTGGCTTATTGCTAATACATTTACATCTGAAAGTAAATTTTATTTTACCTTTTTCTGATCAATCATTTTGAAACTGTGAGACTACACTCCTAGCTTTTGGGATTCCTTGATATAAAATCACAATTACTAATAATTAGATAACATATGCTGCAAAAAATTACAAACTTATACGCAACAACCAAAAGAACAAGCCTTCATACTAGAAATAAACAAAACACTGTCTAGCTACTACAGTTAAATTAGCCCCTCATTCCCCAATCTCCCTACCCTACTTCACCCGTATATATACCTCAGTTTTAGCTTCTGTGGTGCTGACTGACAGCTCACAGCTGACTTCTGACGGCTTTGAAAAGCTACCAGACCAAATTATGTATCCCTACGCCGAACCATATGATCTGCAAAAAACATGTCTTTAGCAGTTGTCACTTCTTACAGTCAAAATTTAGGTATATACCTAACTGTTGACTGTCAGAAGTCAGCTGTGAGCTGTCAGTCAGCACCACAGAAGCTAAAACTGAGGTATACTTTAAAATGGTGGTAAATATGCTTGCCAAATACTTGATGATACATGTGCCTAGAATGCATAAACATAATCAATTATGCATTTAATTATTGCATAGTTTAAAGTGTGTTATTTATACGATTATTTCACATACTTTATTTTAATTTATTTTATTTTATTTGAGCTATAATAGCCTAGTATATAATCATTGTGAGCTTGATTCTTGAATATTTGTTCAACAGTTGGCACGGTATTTTGCTTGCGATAAGTATTCAGCAAGCCCTGGGTTCTAAACACCCTAGTTCATTGGCCAATGTTTGTTGGCTAGGGGCAAGGGGGAGTGTTGCAATCCCATAGACATTGGTCAAGGTCATGAGAACTTCTCTAGCTTTGCTTGCTGTTTTCAAACAGCAGATCCTGAGCTTCATAAGCTGACTAGGTAGAAGACCATTTTGGAAGAATGATTACTTACAACCCAGTATTCTTGAATTATGAACAAGTATTAGTTTACAACTCAATAATATATAGATACATTATATATGTATATTTATTCACAATTTAAATATTACTATTTACACAGTTTGCACAAACAACATTGAATTTAGAAACTAGTCCATATAATCACGGGTATGCAGCGCAGGACTATCATACCCAGAGAATAATACGCCACTGACATGATTATAACTAAATTTAACCCAAGCCTAGGTTAAAAAAAAGTATAAAAACATCTCCAAAATAACGATAACTTACATTTAGGTAAGTCCCTGACTGCTGTTCGCATCAAAGAATGATTGCTCCATACTGGGTACTTGCTTATATATCTAATTTAGAACAGCGGGGAAAATATGGGAGGGAGGTATTTCATGTCCAATGATGTCATCTTCAGCTAATTAGTGCATGGTTCTCTCAACGACGCCTGCGCACAACGTCTTGAGGGTGACTATATGGGGGTAGGGAAACACACGTGATGGCACAGAGCGCCTCTTTCTTCAAGTTTTCGCGCCTGCGCAGCGCCCGCCAGTCGGGGAAAGCGAGCCGGATTACATATCACTCCACTGCTTCATTCTTGTTTTCTCGTCTAACGTGAACAGTGAACAGCGAACAGTGATGTGTGTTGATGTGCGTTTAGGATCCATACACGGCACTGGTTTTCCGGTAAAACGATGTAAGTGTGTATGCACTTTTGTAGGTAGCAGAGGTTGGGTGGCGAAGATGTTTGTAGCCACGGTACAGTAAAGGCATCCCTGGGTGTTGTCGGATACTACAGGTGTTATACCAACTTTTTTGCTCGGGAGGTGGTCAGTTTTTCAGACTTCTGAAAAAGGACACATAATGGCTGCGTTCCAATGGTTGAAAGATTTTTTCTTTACACAAGGGTACTGAAACATCCAAGGCATAATGACACCTAACACGCTACCACTGATGCTGGATGCTGTGTTGGAGGTGACCATTCTCCAGTTGGACGAAACGGGGGCAGAAATAGTGGTGGCAATGGACAGTCGGAAGTTCAGTGGGGCTGAGTAGACAGTGGTTTTGGCATTGCAGGAATTAGAAGGCGATGGGAGAATGGGTGATCCAGATTTTGTATGCAATCGTGGTTAGCTTAGGAGAGTTTCCATCTATACCTAGCATAACGACCAGCTGTATCGAAAATGAAACTCAGAAAACCACCTGGAACATGTGTTGAAAATGGTTATTCCAGGGAAAACCCCTTACCTTGCACGGACAGCCATAAAAGGGCATTTTGTTACCAGGAAATGTACTTAGTACTTAAAAAGGTCCGTGTACTGGCCAGGACTAGATGGTACAGTATACAGTGAATTCACTAGTTGTGGTCTGTGCCAGAAAGCCAAATTTAGTACATGAAATTACGGTGGAGATTTTCAGACCATCCCACCGGGGGCACCAGGCAAGCTGGAATGGGGGATTTTTATGTACCTTTACCCAAGAGTGAAGAAATTACCTACATTTTCGTGATAATGGACGTATTATTAACATTCTGCCCTATATACCCAATCAAGAAGGCCATTGTTAAAGCATGTTTAGGAAGGTGTAAGAATATTCTCAGAAGGTGAATCCTCCCAAGACAATTCTCACTGATCACAGGACGCAATTTATTTAAAAATAGTATTATAATGCGATGGCGGCTTTGGGTATTAAGACTACCCATATCTCAGTACGTCACCCTGCTTCCAACCCATGTGAGAGATACAAAAATGAATTCTTAACTCCTAAGGAGCTATTGCTACGACCAGCATACCAGGCGAGCGGGCTACATCCCAGTTTTGGTGGGTGTTCTGAACAGTATTGTTTACACCACTACACATCTGACTCCTCGCAAGCTCCAGTTCTCCTGCTTTATTGACAACCCTGAGTTGGGGACGTTGCCCAAGAAGAGAACAATACAGACAGAGCTGATCAAGCTAGCACTTGGGAGAGTAGATTGGGCCGAGGTTTGGGGGGTAAATAGGGCCTAAAAGTGACCAGTGGCCCAGTTTGAATTGGGAGACTTAGTGCTTCTCAAGGAATCCCTAGTGTCCAACTTCTGGGGAAAGAAAATAAAGAAGTTCATTTTAGTATACAGCAACCCCTAAGAGGTGTACGTTTAATAGGCACTCAATGAATCCTTGGGTATCATAACACGAGTTGACTCTTTGATCAGTCACTTGCAAATACATGCTCTAATGCCCTTTTGTTCAAAGAGTCAAACTGGATAGATTCAAAACATGTGTTGGGGGCATCTGTAAGTTACTATCTAGCAATATTATTTAGCTATCAATAGCTATTCACGGAAGGCCCATTTCTGAACATTGCTGCCATCTCGGAGGAATAAGATGAAGTTATTCACAGCCTCCGAATACCCTCCCCCAACCCCAACGCTACATCCCGCCATACCTCCAACCACTGCCAGAAACTACCATATGACTCACGTTTTTATATTTTGGGATCTAAAATTATAATGGCATGGCAACTATTTAATTTAAATTCTTTGTTTTGGCCTTATGTATTTTATTTCTGAATTATCTACATTTTATTTTCCTTACATTATATTTTCTATTGAGCTATAGTGTTAGTTGTAAATTTAATCATTTGAATGTTATAGTACTTTTACTTTACTTTTAACATGTTTGTATAAATAGAACTCGTAAAAACATTTAAATAAACAATATATACTCTCTCTATCTTAATTTTCCTTTAATTTATAAATAATAATATTTTACACTGGCGATCATACTACAATATGTCATACTCCCTGAGTCGGCATTTTATTGTTATATGCCAAAACTCTTGGTAGAAAATCAGATGATAGTAATTTGTGATTAGTATATTGCTTTTATCTTTGTACAATTCAATTTAAAAATTAAGGTGTTGTGATTTGGACAAAAGTGGATTATCTTTTCGAATGAAAGGTGCCGGGGAAGGGGGGCTATGGTATGTAAGTGCATACGCTAGAAGCCGTGTTTGAGTTTTGAGAAAAGTGCTCGGTTATACCCGGAAGTATTTTGGGGTGTGGCTGTATGGGCGTATACTGAGATCACCAAACGACCTACCTCCGGGTTCAATGGAAGGAAATCCTGCCGTATGCTTTGTAGCATCATGCTTAGCTGCAAGAAAAAACATTAATATAAATTGTCTACAAAACAATGGGTATAAGTTTACAATTTAACTAAGCTATCCTATTTAATCTGATTGACCGCTACGACCCAAACACCTGAACCAGACATGTCCGGCTTCTCCTACACACACCGCCGAACAGATTGATGAAGTCACGGCTCATGCGACTGCCGCTAGTGGGCGTGCCGACGATTTGAGTCTACACAAATGCGGGTACACTTACCCCTAATAATAATAATAATAATAAAAATAATAAAAATAATAAATAAATAATAACAATAATTAATAATAATAAACTTTCCACTTTCTCGCCAGTACCGTACAGTATTTAAGTTGATAACACTAATGGAGATAGTTTAAATAATTGTTTATATGCGTGAACGTAATTACCCTTATAATTATGTTATTGGTATTAACGGTGTGCCCTTTTTATTTCAGAATTTGCTAGGGTCAATGCAACAGCTCGAGATTTCAAGATTGACAATGAATTCTATATAAAATGCCATTGGGAACATAGCTTTGTTAAATTAGGAAAAGTGAATCATAGTTTATCACAGAACATTTAATTTTGTTATTTAATATGATACGAAGAACATTTTTTATAAAACATATGGTCTATCCATGTTATTTTCATGTTTATAAAAATACTTAAAATAAAATGTTTTTAATCTTTTTAATTCCTTTATTTACATATTATTTATTTAGTAACACCACATCATGGTACCGATAGGCCTACGGGTCCTAATTACTCTAGTGGTTTAGGGACGAGGCAGGCTGTTACTAGAGGAAGTGTACATTAATTTCATTAAATTAAATAGTACATTTTTCTTTAGATTTTTTAAAAAAAAATTGACGTTTTCTTAGCCGTTTCATTTTTAAAAGTTAACAGGTGCGTATTGTAGTATAGGCTGGACTTCAGATAACGGGGAGATCCGAGGTTCGAATATCTGTATGGCCTACTCAGTGGGAATTTTAAACCCTGATCTCCCCCACCATAACTAGATGAGTTACACACACCCTTTCTGGCTAAACCTCTCTATATTAATCATGATAGTGTGGTCAGGATGTTTAAGAAAATGTTCCAGCATTTTACCTGGAGGGACAACCAGCAGTTTACTCAGCAGGGATTTGATTCCAACCCCCCCTCCCCCCGTCAGAATTAGATAAGCCTGAAATTTAGACAGCGTACCCACCGGGATTCAAACCTCTGTATCTTTCGGAGGGGTAGCACCGCTAATGTATGTTAGAACGCTTGTCCAATCAAATACTACTTCTGTACCGTGACTACAAACGACATAGCCCCTGACCCCCAAGGGAGATTTTTCCGTAAAGGTTTTCCAACTATCCTCCACGCAAATACAGGTACAATTCATCCAAAAATCAACCTTACTCATCTCTAACCTATGAGAGTAATTAGTATACATGCGTACTACCCAAACAGGTATTTTGATGCAATATGCTATTAAATAAAAAACTTACCTTTATTGAAATAAGTTTATAGAGAAAATTAGATTGCTTCAAATATAACTTCTATCTAAGAACATTCCAGATCTGGCCAATCTCAGATCTCTCCAGATCTGGAGTTTTTCCACATGGAACGTACCTGCGAGTGGCATCATGGAACATCCAGAAAGGCCTAGAAATTTCTATTAGCTACCCCTGCTGCAAATTCCGGTTGAAACTGGTTGAAGTTTAACCAACAATTTTCCAGATTGAAACCAGTTAATTCGATAATGGATGCAACAATGTTCAACTAGTTTGAACCAGTAGAATAAGCAACTAGTTTGTATCAGTTTCAACTGGACTCACAGGTTGAAACTGGTTACAACTTGCTGAACATGCTTAAAAATTCAACTGTGTTCAAATGTGTTTGATATGGCATTTGTCCCCTTTTCAACCAGCAAAAATTGAACTAGTTTTAACTGGTTTAATCAGCTTCAACCTACAAAAATTGAACAAGTTGCAACTGTATTTAATCAGTTACAACCTGCAAAGATTGAACTAGTTGCAACTGTTTTTAACCAGCTTTAACTAGTTTTAACCGTGTTTAGACAGCTTCGACCTGTAAAATATGAACAAGTTTCAACCATGTTTAGCCAGCTTTAACCTGCAAAATTTGAACTAGTTTCAACCGTGTTTAACCTGTTTTAAATAGTTTCAACCGTGTTGATCAGCTAAGCCTGTAAAAAATTGTCTAGTTTCAACAGTATTTTATCAGCTTTAATATATCATATGTCAATGTCAAAATTTTTAAATTGCCCAGTTCTACTTACTTTCTCTATAACTGAAGAACTTATCTGTGGTAAAGAAAGCTCATCTTTAAAACTGTCTTTGTGTTTTTTTTTTACTGTTTTAGCTTAACAATTTCTACTCCATTATCACTCAGCTAAGTATGATGGCTATCCCTCCTAATTTAAGCCATGATTATTTTTAGCATAGTGCTCAATTTCAAATGAATACATTAACCAACTTAGGTAGCTGTCATTTCTAATACCAGTCAGGTAGAGGTTACTTAGTCTTAACTTCATGAGAAATTGGGTGTGGTGCGAGGGATTTTGAAGTCTCTTTAAGTGTGTCCAAGGTGCAAGCTTGTATTGAGAAAACATAAGAATGGAGGTTACTGGGTATAAAGCTTTTCTTGTACCTTTAGTTTGAAATTGTTTAGTAAGAATATAAGGCAGTCTAAATTATAATTATTTTGTCTGTCTACGGCCTCATCAAAACTTTTTTTTTTTTTACAGTTTTGGAAATTTTAGGGTTTTAAATTTAGCCAATGTAATCAATACATATTCAGTGTTCTATATTATATGGGGGATGTCTAGAAAGTAAAGATACAAATACCAAAGCATTTACAAATAAATGCTTTTTACTAAACTTTTACTGAAAACTATTTTCATATGAATAAGTTTATTTTTCCACATAATTATCGTCATTGTCCAAACACTTGTTAAGCGTGGGACCCAACTTCTGTATTCCCGAGTCATAAAAGTCTGTTGCCTGTCCTTTGAACCTCGTTATGACTTCTTCTTTCACCTCATCATCGTTGTCGAGTTTTTTTCCACCCAGATGTTCCTTCAGGTGAAGAAACCAGTGATAACCTGTATGCGCGAGGTCTGGATTGTAGGGCGGATGATCCAAAACATCCCAATTGAAACTTTTAAGCAGCTCACTGGTGGCATGCGTGGTGTGGGCCCAAGCATTGTCTTGGAGCAGGCAGACACCAACAGTCCACATTATTGTTCTATTGTTCTGAATGGCCCGCTAGAGCCGTCTCAAGGTCTCACAATATGAATTAACATTAATTGTTGTGCCAGCGGGCATAAAGTTAATCAAAATAATGCCTCTGCTGTCCTAGATAACGGTGCCCATAACTTTTTTTTGCTGAAGTCAACTTTTTAATTTATTAATTAAGTGTAAATAGCCGAAGCTATATTAATGGTAGTTGGTTCAGTTAGATATCAATCTGAAAATTGAAAAATGACACCTGGACACAGGGTTCGATTCCCGTGTCCAGGTGTCATTTTTCAATTTTCAGAATTTTTAATTTATTAGTTTTAAGGGACTGCGTATGGCACCATTGCAATGACTGCTGCTTCGATTCAGGAATGTGGTGATATACCCATGTTTTATCTCCAGTCACAAGAGAGTCCAAAAACTAATATCCTTCCTCTGCATAACGCATGAGAAACAGGAGCGCGGAACTCATCCGTTTGTTCTTGTGGTCGTCCATTAATATTTTAGTCACCCAGCGTGCACACAATTTGTTTTAACATAATTTTTCTGTGATGCCTTCATGAATCCTAGTCTTTCAGGAATAATGTCATGCAACTCTCTTATTGTCAATAGCCGATCTGTCAGAATTTATCTTTAAATTTTTTTAATGTCTTCAGAGATTATAGATGGCCTACCACTACTTTATTCATCGTTTTGTCGATTCATAATGTCACCGAAAACAGCATAAATGTGTTTGTGAATTTCTGCACTTACCTTTTATGTTCAGAAAACGTATCATGAAACAAACTTCACATTTGTTGGGATCTTGGGTTGGCGCTGCCATTTTAATAACATGTCATTCGAACCAAAACTATTCTCGTACTGCCAAATCAAAGCGAAAGGAAATCCAAAAGGAATAAGGCCAACGCCAGTCACTCACAACAAGCATTTAACTCCCCCTAGCGGCATCAAAACTAGGTATCTTTTACTTTCCGAACACACCTCATATTTATAATTCATATGATGAAAGTTTTTATTAAAATTCTTTGGAGTATTTAAGGCAGCGGGCAATTATCCGTTGGAAATATAACTACATATGTGTGGAACTAGGTTGGAAAATCAATTTGGTAAAACACTCTTTGTGCATCGCCCAGGATTCAAACCTCAACGTCTATGACTCCTTAAAATCAGACTAGATAATTTTATAAATAGAGAAGAATGATATCCGAACAAATTTTTGAACCCTGCTCACCTTTCTCTACCGACTCAGATGGATTGATTGCTCTAGCAGCTGATATAACTGGAATCTCCTTCTTCAAAGTTTCATTTAATTATAAACTTTAAAGCATACTAACATGGGTTAGTAGTAGCACCCCTTGATACAAGAGCACACTGCATTAGAACAATAATTTAAAACATTGGACTGAATAGAGTTTTTTGTATTAAGCCCAGAGTAGAGTTGTTATAGTTAAACAAATATGTATTTTAAGATAACCTACTGACAGACAACCAAGGTTTAAATTCATGTCTAGGTGTTATCATTCTGTATTGACAAAATGTGAGTATAACTTTGTACCAGTTATAAGGAGTGTTGAGTATGACTTTGATCCAGTTAGGAGTGTCATGTATAGCCTTACTAGCTTTTACCCACAGCTTTGCTTGAGTTAATCTGTTTCAAAAACAATAATATTTTTAATTACCCGCTCAGAGAAAGAATCAAGTAAAGTATTAGGTCGAGATTACCATGATGAAAACTTTGGAGTTGATAAAAGATGTATCTTCAGAGTAAAAAAATTCAATGTAGTGTAGTTATTTCTGTTTTAAGATTAGACACACAGGATATTTGTATTAATCAAAAGAATTAAAGCAATAAAATGTAAGGCAAGGCTGCTCTGTAAACGACATTAATGGTTTTATCATCATGAGTGAGCAGTTACAGGCTGCTGGTAGAACTATCATGGGAACACACCAAGTATAGTTGTCCATGCGAGAAACACTTGTCTGCGGAGATCAATGCCTTCCACCTCAGGGTTTGTCCTTGCGCTCTGTTGATATTAATGAGGAAAAAGGTGTTCATATCAACTGGTGTTGCGAGACTTTTAGTTATTAATGTATCTCTTGTTTAAGGTTGGATAGCACTATCACTACTTGAGTCACAATTGGTGTTATGGTTAGTTTATGTATGGGGTTATTCAAGATGATTCATCTGATTTCAAATGAGCATAGGCCCCTACTTCTGTACCTATCAATCATGTTTTAACTTGTTACACACGAATCTCCAAGTATTAGAATGTCACCTTGAATGGCTCCATTGTCTACTCCACTCCATTCTGGTCAGCAACAGTCAGTGTGAAAATAGCCACAAAGCAAAATACTTTTTGAGTGTTGCCGTTTTTGAGGTGTGAATCGGTAGTTACAGCGCAGCGTACGTTTCGTCAACGTTATGGAAATGATCCACTGGATGCTCAGAGCATCCTTTGGTGGTATCAGCAACAGGATGTTAATGTAAAGGCAAGAGCAAAGGAAGCTCCCTTACCCTTGGATTGGTCGCAGTGGACCCCATGACTTGGTGCTTTATAGTTCTCCATATTTTAGTCCATACCACCGTTGCCCAAAACCCTGAATGACCTCAAAATGTGCATTGTTACTGCTGTGGAGTTGGTGACAATGGACATGTGGGAGCGAGTATGGGAGGAATTTGACTATCGTTTCAATGTTGTTTATAACTCAAGGAAGTCACAATATATAGCATTTATAAGATAATAAACAAAACATGGACAGTTGTTCTTTTACTTGATGTATTACTAATCACTCTGTATATGTAAACTTAAACAATATAGTCAATTGAAATCGGATGAATCTTTTTTTGAATAAACCTTTATAATTAGACTATTGCAATTCAATAAACTTATTTTTAGCAAGTTTTATAGACTAATGTTTTTTTCCTCTAGTTGCATTCATAATATAAGGAATTTTGGGGGGAAAAAAAAGCATCTAACTTAATGTGTTGCCTGTACAAATAACATTGCATTACAATATTACAGCATTAATTTCGCCGAAGATAGCCATATGTGCGTTAGGAGAACTTAGCGACTCTACAATTCTGATGCTGGGATGTAAGGGAGCAGAAATGCATTTAGGAAGGGAGTGAGAAGGTCTTACCGCAACCGCATTGACCCAAAACTAGGATGCACCCTAAAAATGTAATCATTTTGACAGAGGAAAATATATTCATAATGAAATAGAGTTGAGAAAACTTCAAGTTATATTTTTACCATGGAAACTATTTTGGCTTGAAGATAATATATCTATACTATGAGAGTAATTTTGACTAAAATATATTATAGCTCTTACATTAGTGTCAAGGTCCATCTTTTTTAAATATTATTTCAATATATTTCATGCAATCTTGACAGGTACATAATTTGTTACTTATTATTTAAAGGGCAAAATGTAAAAGTTTCTCTTTTTGAGTTAAACTATTGGCATATAAACATTTCTAGCAACAAATAATATATTTTCTGAAATAAGTAATCTTTTTCACATTTCCCCTCTTGAAAATGGCAAACAAAACTATTACTTAATAAAAAACAAGTGAACATATTAGTAAATTATAAGAGGTGAAAGTCTTAAAGCTACTAATAGTTCAAAACAGCTAATTAATGTTCCTAGCCTCCATTAGTTCCAACAGTCTGAATTATATCAAGTGTGCAGTGAGTTATCTATGTATATTCTGTAAAGTCGTCCATATGAACCCTTCGCGGTGGGGAACTGACATCCTTTTCGGAACTACTGTTATCACTAGTAGCAGACATGTTTTCTTGGAGCACTTTCAGTCTGAGTCTTTTGATCTGTCGAAGTCGCTCCAACCAGTTGCTTGCATACGGGTTTGGTATTTCTGCTTTGAGACTACGAGAGATCATGGATGCCAACTGAAAAAATAAATTAATATTTGCAAACAACAATAATGATTTAATTTAATAACAGTAGAAATGTAAAGCTCGAATCTTATGGTATTTGAGAGATTCGAGATTCATAAAAAATCTTGGAGAAGTAGATTAAATACAATAATGAAGATTTTGACTTCAAATAACAATTTTAAGCAATTTGGTAAAATAAATTATTGGGACTAGTGTAGTTAGGGAGTACAAAAGCACAAAAAAAGGACAAAATTGTGTTAATATAATTAATTTACTAGAAAAAGTGTTATTTTTGTTGTAATAATTTAATAGACATGACAAACAAAAGAGAATTTGTCAGTGACATCAAGAATTAAAAAAAACTTTTTTAAAATTCAATTTTAAATAGTATCACTTAAAGTAAAATTTTATATTTTTAAGAATTCAAGTATTAAAATCGGAAATCGAGATTATAAATGAAATATAAGATTAAGATTCAAGAAATATATATTTTGACCCATCTCTAAATGTAAGTGCTATCTGCATGTATACAGCATGTGGACTAAGCATCAGCCTTAAGCCTTGGTTTGTAAGATACAACATTTGGGGTTGCGTGAGGCGAGGCCTAACTTTTGCACTTACAGGACACAGAAGACAGCGCTATCTGTCGTTTTAATCAGCGGTTTCCTTTGAAAGCAAGGCAAGATAGATATATAGTAGTGTTCTGGTGGAACTAACTTTAAGAACATATGAACATATTCTTTGTTGTAAACAATGAGAGTTATTTATTATATTATTAAAGTTATTTTATAGGTATTGTTAGTATCTCTCAAAAGTGACAGCCACAGAACACGTGACTTGACATACGAGTATATTAAAAAGTTTTAGTAACTTTAGCAACTGTCAGGTACGACAGTCCTTCCTACCAGTACTCTATAATAAATATATTACACTGAGGTATTATGGAAGAATAAGTTGATAAGGAAATTTTTGTTACTGTTGTCCCAATTATTAATAGAGAGTAGTGAATGGGCTGCTTTAAAATAAGACAGCATCATCCAAAGTCCTTTTCAGCAGTTTGAGTTCAAACTAAATGAAGATAGACATAAAAATATTGCTCTATCATCTTAGAGAAGAATAATATGATGAAGAAACGTTACTATTGCTAACCTAAGAATTGAGAGAGACCTGATCACATGCTTAAAAAAAGGGAAAACATATGGAAGATACAACATTTTAATAAAAGGACATATTTACTTTCTAATTAACCAACATTTTGAAAGTATTTTAAAGTTTCATGTAGTTTTTTGGTACAATTGTGTCATAGGTTCATGATGATAAGCACAACATTTTGTTGTGTGAAATCCAATTTCTATGAAAGAAGAACTTTTCTCTGCTCTAAGGAAAATGTATTATTTGTTTCTTTAAAATAAAAATACTATGAACCATTAAATTGTGCATGTTTGTTTGATTAAAAAGAGAGATCACAGAATATGCTATGTTGTGAGTTTAACTATATAAAATAAACAGTGGCTACTTTTAACAACAAGGATAAAGTTATAAAGAAGAGGATGCTATTACATTAGTATGATATTTTGTTATTTTAAACTTTGAAAATTAACACTTGAATATAAGCTGCTACCCTTGGCTTGGAAATGAAACTATATGTTCACTAAATAGTTTTCTCTATCTACACAAATGTTTATACAGTTACTTTAAATTCTACCCTCCCCGTCCCTACCACCGGCCGTCTTTAGTAACAGGCTGGATTGTTAGTTGTGGCAATTCTGCTTGGAGTGAATTTTAGGGTCCTAGCTTCTTATGGAGAATACATTAATATTCTCCCATTTTCTTCCATTTAAAACTTTATTTGGCATTTTGAATGATTGTTGATCTAAGTGGGTTTTACAGGTATAATTTAAGTAAACATGTTTTAAAAATTGAAAAAAGAATGTAAAAAAACCCATTAAATGTAAATTGATATTTGATAGTTATGGATGACATTCCATTCACAAACATTATTATAATATATGTTAAAAATGGCAAAAAGGGATATTGTTTCGAAGCCTAGTAAGAGCTTTTTTTTACCTAGTCAAAAGGTCATGGGTTAAATTTATGTGTTTAGTTGTATCTCTATATTATTATTATTATTATTATTATTATTATTATTATTATTATTATCACCACATCTTACTACCCATTCGGGTTATACGCACTTACGCTAATGTGTAATGGTAGGGTGATTGTGAGATGAAATGGAGGACCTACAGTTTAACGTGGAATCCGAACCTCGGTGGAGGCCTGGCATTCTTCACATTCACAAGTTGTGATTAATACACGTCTTGTCAGAGGTGAAGGAAGGGTTTGACAATCTGATAAATCTGTGCTGGGACCCAGGATTGAACCCTGAACCCCCAGCAAAGAAGTCTGACACCTTACCCCTAGACCTGTAGCCCTATAAATTTGAATAAAATTTAAGTATTTTATTTCTTTGACTACAGTATACATTAATTTGTGATTTTGGTGACCTGGTGGTCTAGGGGTAAGGTGTCAGACTTCTGTGCTGGTGGTCCGGGGTTCAATCCTCGGTCCCGGCACAGATTTATCTGATTGCCAAACCCTTCCTTCACCTCTGACAAGATGTGTATTAATCACAACTTGTGAATGTGAGGAATGCCAGGCCTCCACCGTGGTTCGAATCCCACGTTAAACTGTAGGTCCTCCATTTCATCTCACAATCACCCTACCATTACACATTAGCGTAAGTGCGTATAACCCGAATGGGTAGTAAGATGTGGTGATAATAATAATAATAATAATAATAATAATAATAATAATAATAATAATAATAATATTAATTTGTGCTCACCGTTTGTTTAAATTGTGTGCTTCACAGTTTAATACAACAATGAATATAAACATACAATAATCTTTATCAAAAGATATTATTGATGAAGGCATTGATCTGACTCACAAAATAAATAAAAAATTATGAAGAACTTCTTGATTTAACTACCATTTATCAATCGTGACCAATATCAATTTGGAATTTAATTTTTATAGAATGGTAATTTCCTATTCTTTTATGGGCAATTATTTTCCACGACAAAGTTTATCGTTCATGTATTTGTAATTATGTGTAAGTATATTTTCAAGTGTTGACAAAATCAAAGAAAATAATGATTTTTGAGTTATTTACTAAATATTTGGTCTCAATAATATTTTCTTACTTTAAATACTGGGATAATAAATATATTTCAACATCATTTTGTAAAAATTAAGTTATAATACAATATGGGAATGAGTTATTTGTAGGGGAATGAAAAATTCACGTTTGCAATGATGCAAATTTGTATACAGATTCTATTTTCACACGAATAACAACAATTTGAGCTTTTTTTTCTTCTAAATAAACACCATTTCTTTGTAATTTGGCAAATGCCACGTCAAGCAATATAATTTTCAACGTGGTAACACGTGCAAAAGAGCTATGCCAGTGTTGCCATATCTACAGAGAGTATCAATTTTTGAAGATTTTAAAGGAATAAAATGAATCACAGGATATATAAGTATTTTCTTGGATATTTAGACTTTTTTTTTAGACTAACATTAAAAAACATGATTTTTACTCTTACACATTATGATAGGTAATTAAATTTTGATTTTGATACTTGATTCTTTGTTTTCAGCCTTTAAAAGATTTCATGCAGGTCCAAGCAAGGACATTAATATATATGGACCTTGCTACAGGCTGTCATGTTTGGCAAAATTATATCTTCTTTATTTTTATTCCCTTCTCCTAATGTGATAGTAGTTTAGTCTTCTATAACGACATGTTGCAATGTTATTATTGTTTGGCCTAAACATAAATTGATTGTCGATTATTTCGATATTGTTATTTGTAAAACTTGAAGGTAATGATAGTGAGATATTGAGCTACACATTACTAAGTGTGACATTTTTTGTGCATATTGTATAAGGTTGGCAACACAAATCAACCGTAAATAGTTATTGGAATTGGTAGTTTAGTACATTTACAATGGCGGACGGTCACATACTCAATGTGCTAAGTGCAACACCGGTTTACATACGAGCTGCAAGGAAAAACATAGTGTGGCTAGCATTAATAATGATGTAAATAGTTTTGTAAATAGTTTTCAAATGTACGGGTTAAATTGTTTTGAGTTTAGAAAAACATACTATTTAGATTTTCAAGTTATGTCATGTGAATGAAAAGATTTCTTTACCAATGTATGTAAATTGGCGTAGTGACTTTATAAATGTATATAATATGTAAAAAAATATTAAATTATTCTTTATAAAAGGTTTTTTGAAAACCGCATTCATTATGTGTAGGCCTAAATATTTATTCATAAGGCAAGCAAAATAATAAATCTTGCTGTAAGGTAAGCAATAACGGCCCAAAAATATCTAATATACGATTAAAATAAAAATTACTCTAATTCCTATTTATAACCAAATATATTAAAAAAGCCTTAGTTTTGAAAAAAAAAATTTTTTTTAATTAGATTGTACTAATTTATTATTATTAAATAACAGTACATACATATTAAAATGATGGAAAAATAAAAATAATCGCTTCATAAATGTTTGGCTAATTTTCTTGCAAACCCTTACAAAAATGAGGAAATAGCTGTGACATTCTTCGCACACAAAACTTAACAGGCCTCTGGCACTCTTCGCATGCAAATTCTGGAATAAGCGTGGCAATAAAAGGGTTAAAACCTGTCCTAAATGCGTCATATTCTTCTCAATATTTTTAGTGGACCCCAGATTCCGATCAAGTTGCCTATTAATATGTGATAATATTTTAATCATTTTTTAATTATTCACTAAGAAGAAAATTAATAGCATTTACATATCCTGAAGATGTATTGGAAGTGAAATTGATAATACAGCTGGGAACATAACATTTTCTTGACACTTTATTTAGCTGTCATAGCATTATTTTTATCATAATTAAGTATATAACCTAATTAGTAGTTATTAATGCAATATACTCATACTAACAACAAATTTATTAAATCAAACAGGTAAATCACATGAAAAATAAAACAACAAATTTATTAAATCAAACAGGTAAATCCCATGAAAAATAAAAGTATGAACAGCAAAACAAACTTAAATAATAATAGCCACTTAGTATGTGATTGTATAGTTGACTATTCCCCTGTTGAGGTGTTGTCTAACTTCAGTATTCGGGCCTGTTACTAAAGATGGCCGTGCCCTACCCCATTGGTATAGATATGTGAAGAGTCCAGAGATAATACACGAGGTATACAAGTGTGTTCAGGACATTATAGAACATTGCTTAAGAGTTCACCAAGTTTTAGTTGAGTACTTGGTGAATAAGTTCATGCTCTGTGTCTTACTACTTGTCTGGACTATCTACATATTTATACTATTGCGGTAGTCATGAGGAGGGTAGAATTCAGAGGAAGGGCATCTACATTTGTAAGGTGAGTGGTAAACCATTTAGATAAACCCACCTTGGTGAACCTGGCAAGGATTGGAACCCCAACCTCACTGTCACTAACAAATCATATATTATGCCCATTGATGCAGGTATGAATAAAATAACCACTTCGTATGTTTAACAGGATGGATATTAATTTGTTAATTTATTAAATAAGTGGCAGTGTTAGTGTTTTATAGCAGAAAGCCAAGAGATTAACAGTTAAATTGTTATCAACATATAAACCCTAAACCTAAATAATAATTTGAATAGTAAATATTTTACTTTAAAAGTAGAAAAATGATGTGTATAGGAACTAACATTTGCATGTAGCGCCAACTGTCGAGATAGTAGGGCTAGGTTTTGATCAGATATAATTTTGGGTTCACTGTGGCCAATATGTTCGGCTAGGTCATCCCTCGTCTTGACAGTAACCTGGTTAGTATTGTGCTCCAAGGGCTGGATAACCACACAAGCGTAGTTGAACTGACCCTAGTTACAAACAAGGAAAACAAAACTTCTCATATCATATGTACAGAGGTGAAGCGCAAATAAAAGAAGATTACACTAATAATAGCACAATCTTGAGGAAATTCTAATCTACCAGATACATTTTTCATCCTTCAATAACTAAGTTGGCACTGCTGAGGAAGAAGTCATGTGACATCAAAATAGTTATGTCTTTGTAAACATGTGTAAGCCTTTTTTTATTATGTTTATTTGTGATTCACTATTTACATTCATATCAAATTTATTTAATTAATGCTTTCTAATTACTTTATTTACTAACAAATGGCAATGAGGGTGGAAATAACCCATTTTCATAGGAAGGGCCTTTTAGAAAATGCCAACACATTTTTTTACAGCTAACATTGATTAGTGTTTACTATTTTAATAGTGTTATTTTCAGAGCTGTGCAGTTGAAGTCAAAAGCAGATTTAGGTGGAATTGGAAAAACTACCAACTTTGACTTCAAAATAAAAACTTATATTATTATAACAATATAAACAATATATGATAAATATATAATTTTAATTTTAGATTCTTTAAGACAAATATTTGTAATTTTGATTCACAAATATATTTAAATATAAATTCACAATGTGAAGCAGCATTTTACTGCAGTAAATTTGTTATTAATATACTTTAGCCATTTCTGAAGGAGTTAGAGTCGGAATGTAGAAAAAGAGAGTTGAAGGGTTGGTGTACTAATTCCACATCCTTGGTTATTTTATATTAAAAGTGATAACGGCATGTCATATGACTCGACATTCTGCGAAACCTGTACAAGTCAGTGTGCCACTAACAACTCGGTCAAAAGGACAGACAAACCTGTGGTCTTTCTAACCTAAAAGGATAAAATGTGTTTTCTCCTACCTTGACTGTTTGCATGTTATAATCTTCCCCACTCTCGTTGTACACGATGGTGACAAAGTCATTGCCGATGTGGAGCTTTTTCCCGTTTCCTGACGGGTCAGTTTCTTTGTTTGGCATGAGAGTTGCCACATGAAATGTTACCTAGAGATACATTAAACACATTTATTCAACAATAAGACAATAATAAGAAGCAATATTAGATCAAATGTCAAATGAGAAAAATTTAAGGGATCTTAAACCAATATGGTCGAGGAGAAAATAGGTCAGTATGTCTGTTCTAATATGCATTAAATTTAACTTAAATTTTATAAAACAAATAATTGTCTAGTGATTTAGAACCGTATTAAAACAGTGTACATTAGTGTAGTGTAAGTGATAGGGATACAACACCTTAGCTCAGTCGGTAGCGTGTCTGCCTACTGAATCAAGAGTCCTGGGTTCGATTAATGACATGGGCGAAAAATTTATCATTGGTGAAATATGGGTTCATCCATCAACATTGATAAATTAACGGCCGGGAACTGGATTTTGTGCCTGTCCTAGTCTTAGGTTGTATTAAAAGGCATATAAAGTTATGACAGGCATATATGGCTTTAATAAAAAAGTGAGCCAGGCCCTAGGCTGGAAACAGAAATGGATGTAAAAGAAAAGTGATAGCGAAGGAATTCAAGAGTTAGGGTAGGCCTTGATAGACACAAATAAACTAGTCTTAATTTAGAGGTTGAATATAGATCGGGTGTATTGAGGGTGATTTTTCCTAAATGGGTTTCCACTCTCACCCAATATAAAATTCTACTATCCTTGTTTATATTCCATTAGTGTATTTGTAATCGTTCCTTTTTGTATGTTTTATATCCACCTTTACACTTCCTTCTTCCAAATATGTTTGACACTGAGTAATTAATGCATGCATATAGCTTGAACTGGTATTAAGACACGAAGAACAGAAAGAAAAGAACAAATCTTTTTTCTAGTGGTTACTTTTATTTTAAATTTTATTCTTCAATTCATTAGTCTTTATATAAATCACACTAATCCAATTTTTTTAATACTAAGTAAACTCTAAGATGTAAAATGTAACTTCCTATAATGCCACTTATATACATTATTTTTTTGGACGGAAACATTTACCTAAATTAAGTATAATTTAATTCTCTCTCAAAATATATTTCCTTCAAATAATTTAGAGTTAGTTTAAAGGAGGCACCATTCTCTATTTCAAAATGAACGTTAAGTGGAATTTGTTCTGCTATTAATATAATTTTGTAATCAACTTAGGGCCGGTCTAATGACTACCAGATAAATATTGCTATCGAAAGGTTAAAGTTAGCAACCAGATAAAGGTTATCAGCCACTTTAATATTTTACGCGTATTATGAACTGAATTTAGTTGCCGGATAGCTATCTGAAGGATAAATATATTTTTATGCAGAAAACACAAAGTTGGTACGGTTTTTATTGGTGCGCGCATGCGTATAAGCCCTACTCTTACCACGACTACCTGGAAAGTGGCTACAACACTCAACATGTTAAATAATGGTGGCTAAACGAGTGCAAGGAAACAGATGGCGTCACATGGGCGCAGAAGCTAAGATGTCTTGCAAGTATTAATTTCGCTGTCTGTCAAAATGTGAGTTTGGTACAACGTTTACAAAATTTCATTTATTGTACTCACATTTTGATTATTTGTTCTTATATAAATATAGATCTACAAATAGCTTGTCAGTTTATATAAAAGTGTGAATTAAATGGTCTAACCTTATATTAGTTAGAGCCTGGGCCTGTGCCTACTAAACACGTGAACCAAGATTTTAACCTAAAACAGATTCTGATAGGCGAAACCTCATGAAAAACAAAATACCACTATGGCAAAAGCTATTTTAATTTTCAGATAAAAGTTATCAGGTACTTAAATCTCCTGATAAAAATGTGATGGATAAATACATTTTATCTGGCAGTCATAAGACACACTTTTAACTTATCGACCAGATAGAAATATTTATCTGCCAGATTAATATTTATTCAGGAGTCATAAGACCAGCCCTTAATTTTTTTTTCTTATTTGTTTACTTTTTAGTTTTTAGGCATGTGTTCTTAACCAAAGTAATCCTTGTGAGATATGTTTTTAAATGTTAGCTTATGTACATTATTGGCAGTTTGTGTCAAGGACAATAATGTGACCTACCATTGTTTCTTACTATGTATATCGGGAACAATATTGTCCAACGTTTAAACTTGTTAGTTTAAAAAATTTTTGTTATCTTTCTAACTAAAGTTAATTTTACTTTCACCTAGCCGTGAATCAATTTTTATAATATCACAACAACCCACAATTATTTGTCTGTTTTTAATTGAAAATAAATTTTTCATGCTTTTTATTTTTCAAAAAATATATTTTATGTTTTTAATTTATCATTAGGAATTTATTTGGTCCAAAAAAGGATGTGACTAAGGGGTAGTGGAGGAGGTTACATAATGATGTGTCACATAATTTGTACTGATCACAAGACATTATTAGGATAATCAGGTCTCGTAGATTACGATCGACAGGACATACAGCGTGAATGGGAGATTCTAGAGTCGTGTTCAGGGTACTGACTGGCAAACCAAATGGACAGAGACCATTGGGAAGACTTAAATGCAGATGAGAGCATACCGTTAGAATGGACCTGAAAGAGATAAGCTGTAATGAGGTGGACTGGATAGAATTAACTCAAGATAGGGATATCGTGTAATGAGGTGGACTGGATAACTAGCTCCAGAGAGAGATAGGTGAAGTAAATTTGTACGTGCAGCAATGACCTTTAAAGTTCCTATTGCCATTGAATAAGTAATTGTGTCTAGCAATAAGAAGATAGAGGAATTTTAACTAAACTGACCCAACCCAAGGCTGGAAACAGTCGATGATGATGATGATGATGAATAGAGCCTCAATGTCAATTAATGTGTTGGTTTCCAAATCTACTGGATTTATTACTAAAACTAATCAAACTTTAAGTAAATTTAATATCTAATGATATAATTTATTATGTATGATTACTAATATATATTTTATTCATTTATAACTTTTATGTTAATTACAAAATTAACAAAGAAATCCAATATTGAAATAATTTTAATTTCTTTATACTCATCAAATGAATATAATGTGAATATGAGTGGGGTAATGCCAGTACAGTAACCTAATAAAAGGGATGTGACGACCCTCTGACTAAACCAGAAATACAAATATTTACCTGCATTACATCGTCCTGCCACACATAGGCAAACTTGCCGTCATTCCCGTTACGATCTAGGCCTCCCAGGAATATGTCTGCATCCTTAAGGGATATCAGTGTCCCCAACCTCTGCAAGGAATAAGAAAAAAAATATTAGAAATAGATTAATGAAAGAACTTAACAAAAGAATAACATGGTTAATAAATATATAAACAATTACTTGGTGAATTGTTTTGCAATATACATTATTCTTTTATGTGTACTAAGTTAGAGATAATTTCTCAATACTCTAGATTCTTACTGGTATCAAAAGAAATGATCCTGATATAGTAAATTTTAGGGGTGTGCAAAGATAGTTTTTTTCAGTCCGAAGCAAAGTCGAAGTGAATATTTGAAAATATTCTCGAAGTCAAATAAAATTTAAACAACTGATAATAGCTCTGAAAACCAATTATTTTTCTAAAAAACTTAGATTATTTAGCCTTAGTATATTTATATTTAGTTCAAATGCTATTAAATTGATACATTTTATCTAACTTTAATAAAACATTACAATTTAGCCTAATTATGTAATAATACACAATAAGACATTAACTTTTTTTTTAAAAGTAGGTTTACTAAAAAAAACATTCACTTGGGCACGTAAATAGACAATTATATTTTACTTAACAATAATGGTATATACTATATTACGTTAAGTTATATGCTAAGAAAATATTTACATAGACCTGTGACATTATACAATGATATTATCCTACATTTGATCATATTAGGATAAATTATATCAAAATCAAACCGCTTTTATAAGTTAAAATAAAACAAACATTATAAGAAAATATTTACACTGGCAGTTAGAAGTGTCACTTTTTCTTCAAGTTATTTTGAAGGAATGTTAATTCCTCGACAGCAATAGGAGTCAACGATTCTCATCTGGCAGTTACAATGTTTCCTGAACTAGAAAAGACCCTTTCACTACACATACTTGTAGCAGGTATTCCCAGGTATGTGAGGGCTACCTTGGAGACATTAGGGTATTTTCGAGAACCCTCTTCCCTCCACCAGATATAAGGGTTTGTTGATCTAGGCACTCGTGGTTCATTTAGGTAATCCTTCACTTCACTATTGTTGTTTATTGCCGTTTGGGTGGTATTTGGTATGGAATCAAAACTTGACCATAATCCAGAACTAGACAAGGGTTGTTCGTCCCTTACATTAGGCTCTAAAGATGACTTGTCACTAAACTTCTTAACTTCAATTGCTAGCGTGTTTACTGCCACCATATGATCAACCAAGACACTTCTAAATCTTGGGTCACATAGCATGGATGGGCAGAAAATCGGCTTTGAATCGTAGAAACTGAAGCGAGATTTCAAAGCCTTATCTAAACTTCTTGCGAACATTACACCATCCTTCTTGCTGGTGATAAACATTTAGATGGGATTTGAGGCAATGAAGGATGGGTATAACCATTGAAGAGGTTGGATAACTGTCCCCACTGATCTCCTTGGTGAACCCTCTTCCCTCCACCAGATATAAGGGTTTGTTGATCTAGGCACTCGTGGTTCATTTAGGTAATCCTTCACTTCACTATTGTTGTTTATTGCCGTTTGGGTGGTATTTGGTATGGAATCAAAACTTGACCATAATCCAGAACTAGACAAGGGTTGTTCGTCCCTTACATTAGGCTCTAAAGATGACTTGTCACTAAACTTCTTAACTTCAATTGCTAGCGTGTTTACTGCCACCATATGATCAACCAAGACACTTCTAAATCTTGGGTCACATAGCATGGATGGGCAGAAAATCGGCTTTGAATCGTAGAAACTGAAGCGAGATTTCAAAGCCTTATCTAAACTTCTTGCGAACATTACACCATCCTTCTTGCTGGTGATAAACATTTAGATGGGATTTGAGGCAATGAAGGATGGGTATAACCATTGAAGAGGTTGGATAACTGTCCCCACTGATCTCCTTGGTGACGTCAGCTAGTGGCCCAAGAACCTCTACAATGGCTGCCGCTTGCTTCCATTCAACTGTAGAATGAAAATTTGGAGCATTATCGTTGACACAATTTTTTGGAAGTGTATCTTCATTTAAAGCAATGCCCCATTCACAGCCTCTTGCAGTGTAGCTCTGATGTTCACAGCTGTGTGTGATTCATTAAGTAGTACGGTGTTCATTGTAAAAAATCCCCATATTTCACTTTTATTTTTCTCTTTGTTTCGGACATTTTCGTAGGCCTAACCAAAACTATTAAGAAGTTAAAAAGAAACCAAGTATAGCAGCACAGAGTTAAAAAATAATTATGAAACTGTTTAATAAATACGTTTATTCTGATTAAAATTTCAAAGTCAAATGTTGCCAACATGAGGTCATTGAATTTTCCATCAAGTTTTTGGGCGGTGAAGATAGTTGAACCTATTTAATTTGTGAATTGAGCAGGCCATGTGGCATTGAATATAATCGATTATTGAACTTGTACATTTTAAATTGTCTGTTTTGATGAAATATTGAATAACTATCGATAGTTAAACAGCTTATTTACTAAGAGAAAATAAGAAAAAAATACTTACCGTGAACATTATTTTTTTAACAAAAATAGTGTGATCACCATTTATTAAAATTGGTCACTAATCTCAGTTTAAATATTGTGGAGTAATAATTATGTCAGTCATAATCAACTAGTTGTTTTATAGCTTTGTCCTTTCGTGCCAATACATAGATATTCAAAATTATCGAACTAATCGATATTTAACCTATACATCAATAGGGCCCATCTTTCGTAAAGACAGTAAGGTAAACAAATGAAAATAATTTGTATTAGAAGCTTGCGCCTCATACATATTAATAATCATTATTTTATTATTTAAAGTTGTATTTGTTTTAAATTGTGAATTGTAAGTGGTAAACATGAATCTAATATATTAGAATAACAGCTCAAAATGGTTAAAATTGAAACTACTTATATTTTTTTGCTGAAGCTTCGACTTCAAAATTCTCGAAGCTTCGCACACCCCTAGTGAATTTAGATACATGTATTTTTATCTCTGTAATTATAATATTATTTTTCTCTCTTTGGTGTATTTTGTTTCCTTTTTTAGGAAGTTGTGTTTCGAGTTTCACATTTCACCCTTATGAGTTTCAATAGAATGAAACCTAGGCGGGGGGAATTAGCAGTAGCGATCAATTTTTTTTCAAGAGGTGGCCATTACTTCCTTGTACAATGGCAGCAATATGAACAGTGTTCTTCTTTTCAATGAAAAGTCATACTGTGATTGTTCACTTTTAAATGTTATAATTTTCCTCTTTTGTTTCTAAATTAATATTATATATTTTACTTTGGTTAATTAAAATGCCTCCATCTTTCTCCTTTAATTTCTTCCATTCTTCTCCTCTCACTTGAACACTTTTTGTTATCTGCTCCTCCCATCTCTTTCTTGGCCTCCCTTATGATCTTTTTCCCACATACTTCATTTCCAACAATTTCTTTGGCATCCTCTCTTTTTCTATCCTCATTACATGCCCGTACCATTTTGGCCTTGCTTCCCCCACTCTTTCCCGAATAACTTTATTCCTGATCCTGTTTCTCCTTGTGACAGCTAACACAATCTTCACAAACTTCATTCCTGATCCTGTTTCTCCTTGTGACAGCTAACACAATCCTCACAAACTTCATTCCTGATCCTGTTTCTCCTCGTGACAGCTAACAACAATCCTCACAAACTTAATTCCTGATCCTGTTTCTCCTTGTGACAGCTAACACAATCCTCACAAACTTCATTCCTGATCCTGTTTCTCCTCATGACAGCTAACACAATCCTCACAAACTTCATTCCTGATCCTGTTTCTCCTCGTGACAGCTAACATAATCCTCACAAACTTCATTCCCATGGCCTCCACTTGAAGTTTGTAAGGAGTTTGTATTACCAAATCAGGGGGCATTAATAAGAGTCAAGAGACAGTACAGTTTGGGATATAACAATTGGAACCTTCCACTGGGTGATAGACAAAATGGTATGGGTTATAAAAATGTTTCTATCCATATTTATTGTACCTTCTTCCAATATAACAAAAATGTTTTATAAGCTACAAATAAAACTCAAATGATATAACTGCAATTACTAGTCCAGTACCTGCAAGAACTCTGTGTATCTCAAAGAACCAAACTGGTTGTTAAGGATGTCTGCCTCTTGGCTGGCTTGTCCCACTCCTACATAGAGCACTCCTATTTTGTGAGTCTCATAGGGGGGAATCCTGTCCAGATTCTTAAGGGCCCTCTGAACCACTTGGCTCTGGGACAAAAGCAGTGGTTTATCCGAGATGTTGCCAAAGTGGGCAGCGTGGTACAACTGTAGGAAGATGAAACTAGAACAAAGTAAAGTTGAGTTTTATAAAATCATTAAAATATAATGATTCTTTTGAAAAAACAACAACTAAGGATGGGTTCTAAAATTCTTTAAGCTATTTGCGAATTTGAAACTCAAGTCGTTAAAAAAATTGTTTTCAATTGCTCATGTGAAATTTGTTTTAGAGCTCTAATACTGCTGCTTATTGGTGGTTCATAGCAAACTATAATAAATAAGATTTACTTAACAACCAGGCCCCAGACCAGTAATTTAACACTTAATTGAATGTATGACTGTCAAAATGAATGGATTATAAGAAATAATGTAATATTAAGTTACTATTTATATTTTATATTATTCAATTACAGCAGAGTTTCAATAATCCAACATAAACAGGACCGAGAGGTGGTCGGATTACCGAAATGTTGGATAATACAGAAACAGGTGAAGGAGGAAGGGAGAACACAGAGAAACAAAACTGAATTACTGTAAATAGAAGTGCAGAATAGGTATGAAACTAGGTTTGTTAGTAATTATTCTACAGTACAATACAGTACTGTAATGCAATAAATTACAGAACTTTTATTTTATATAAACAAACTTTGGATTCAAAATTAATGTAAAAGCACATTAATGGGAAAATGCAAAACTCAATGACAGTATGAATGAGTACAGTGAAAACCTTCATTAAGGTGGGAGAACAGAACTACAACCATGGAAGTATGTGACTCACTAAGGTGGGAGAACAGAACTACAACCACTGAGGTGTGTGATTCACTGAGGTGGGAGAACAGAGCTACAACCATGGAGGTATGTGACTCACTAAGGTGGGAGAACAGAGCTACAACCACAGAGGTATGTGACTCACTAAGGTGGGAGAACAGAGCTACAACCACTGAGGTGTGTGACTCACTTAGGTGGGAGAACAGAGCTACAACCACAGAGGTATGTGACTCACTAGGGTGGGAGAACAGAACTACAACCACGGAGGTATGTGACTCACTAAGGTGGGAGAACAGAGCTACAACCACAGAGGTATGTGACTCACTAAGGTGGGAGAACAGAGCTACAACCACAGAGGTATGTGACTCACTAAGGTGGGAGAACAGAACTACAACCACGGAGGTATGTGACTTACTAAGGCTGGAGAACAGAACTACAACCACAGAGGTATGTGACTTACTAAGGCTGGAGAACAGAACTACAACCACAGAGGTATGTGACTCACTAAGGCAGGAGAACAGAGAACAGAACTACAACCACGGAGGTGTGTGATTCACTGAGGTGGGAGAACAGAGCTACAACCACGGAGGTATGTGACTCACTAAGGCGGGAGAACAGAGCTACAACCACTGAGGTGTGTGATTCACTGAGGTGGGAGAACAGAGCTACAACCACGGAGGTATGTGACTCACTAAGGCAGGAGAACAGAACTACAACCACGGAGGTATGTGACTCACTAAGGCGGGAGAACAGAGCTACAACCACAGAGGTATGTGACTCACTAAGGCGGGAGAACAGAGCTACAACCACAGAGGTATGTGACTCACTAAGGCAGGAGAACAGAGCTACAACCACGGAGGTATGTGACTCACTAAGGCAGGAGAACAGAGCTACAACCACGGAGGTATGTGACTCACTAAGGCAGGAGAACAGAGATACAACCACGGAGGTATGCGACTCACTAAGGCAGGAGAACAGAGCTACAACCACGGAGGTATGTGACTCACTAAGGCAGGAGAACAGAGCTACAACCACGGAGGTATGTGACTCACTAAGGCAGGAGAACAGAGCTACAACCACAGAGGTATGTGACTCACTAAGGCGGGAGAACAGAGCTACAACCACTGAGGTATGTGACTCACTAAGGCAGGAGAACAGAGCTACAACCACGGAGGTATGTGACTCACTAAGGCAGGAGAACAGAGCTACAACCACGGAGGTATGTGACTCACTAAGGCAGAATAACAGAGATACAACCACGGAGGTATGCGACTCACTAAGGCAGGATAACAGAACTACAACCATGGAGGTATGTGACTCACTAAGGCAGGAGAACAGAGCTACAACCACGGAGGTATGTGACTCACTAAGGCAGGAGAACAGAGCTACAACCACGGAGGTATGTGACTCACTAAGGCAGGAGAACAGAGCTACAACCACGGAGGTATGTGACTCACTAAGGCAGGAGAACAGAGCTACAACCACGGAGGTATGTGACTCACTAAGGCAGGAGAACAGAGCTACAACCACGGAGGTATGTGACTCACTAAGGCAGGAGAACAGAGCTACAACCACGGAGGTATGTGACTCACTAAGGCAGGAGAACAGAGCTACAACCACGGAGGTATGTGACTCACTAAGGCAGGAGAACAGAGCTACAACCACGGAGGTATGTGACTCACTAAGGCAGGAGAACAGAGCTACAACCACGGAGGTATGTGACTCACTAAGGCAGGAGAACAGAGCTACAACCACGGAGGTATGTGACTCACTAAGGCAGGAGAACAGAGCTACAACCACGGAGGTATGTGACTCACTAAGGCAGAATAACAGAGCTACAACCACGGAGGTATGCGACTCACTAAGGCAGGATAACAGAACTACAACCATGGAGGTATGTGACTCACTAAGGCGGTAGAACAGAGATACAACCATGGAGGTATGTGACTCACTAAGGCGGTAGAACAGAGATACAACCATGGAGGTATGTGACTCACTAAGGCGGTAGAACAGAGATACAACCATGGAGGTATGTGACTCACTAAGGCGGTAGAACAGAGATACAACCATGGAGGTATGTGACTCACTAAGGCGGTAGAACAGAGATACAACCATGGAGGTATGTGACTCACTAAGGCGGTAGAACAGAGATACAACCATGGAGGTATGTGACTCACTAAGGCGGTAGAACAGAGATACAACCATGGAGGTATGTGACTCACTAAGGCGGTAGAACAGAGATACAACCATGGAGGTATGTGACTCACTAAGGCGGTAGAACAGAGATACAACCATGGAGGTATGTGACTCACTAAGGCGGTAGAACAGAGATACAACCATGGAGGTATGTGACTCACTAAGGCGGTAGAACAGAGATACAACCATGGAGGTATGTGACTCACTAAGGCGGTAGAACAGAGATACAACCATGGAGGTATGTGACTCACTAAGGCAGGAGAACAGAACTACAACCACGGAGGTGTGTGACTCACTAAGGCAGAATAACAGAGCTACAACCACGGAGGTATGCAACTCACTAAGGCAGGAGAACAGAGCTACAACCACGGAGGTATGTGACTCACTAAGGCAGGAGAACAGAGATACAACCACGGAGGTATGCGACTCACTAAGGCAGAATAACAGAGCTACAACCACGGAGGTATGCGACTCACTAAGGCAGGATAACAGAACTACAACCATGGAGGTATGTGACTCACTAAGGCAGGAGAACAGAGCTACAACCACGGAGGTATGTGACTCACTAAGGCAGGAGAACAGAGCTACAACCACGGAGGTATGTGACTCACTAAGGCAGGAGAACAGAACTACAACCACGGAGGTATGTGACTCACTAAGGCGGGTGAACAGAGCTATAACCACAAAGGTATGTCTCACTCACTTACAAGGAAACGATGGTAGTGGGAAAATAATTTGCATGCACATACTGCACAACAATGTTAATTGCACGTAGTGCAGATATGTTGGATTAAACAGAATGTTGGATTATCGAGACACTACTGTATATTAATATTTCATCTTAGGTTCATAATTTTTTTCAAGATTTGGATTTGGATTCGAGATTTGAAGGAAAATAGGAGATTTTGTTTTGTAAAATAGTGGATTTGATCCAACTATAGCAAAAACCACCTTCACACTTTCACAACAAACAAATAGAAATCTTATATTATTGTTCAACAAGAATGCCACCTAAAACGTTAATTTTACATTTGTGTTCTGAGAGTTAGAACCAGACCTTTGGCTTAATGTTTCTTTTAGCAGTGTATTGTTCATAGCGTACTGGTAATCATGGAATCAAGTACTTGAATTTCAAGGCAGTTCAAGTATCAAAACCCATTTGGATTCAGGCCAGCCGGGAAATATCAAGATTGTTGTATAAGGCTGTATTTTGTGTCCGGTGATGGATACTCTCTATCTTATTAGTAATGGCTTCTCAGTTGTAAGAGATAGCAAGACCACCATTACATGATTACTAGGGGTGTGCCAAGGTCACTTTTCAATTCAAAGTGAGGTCAAATCAAATAATATGAAATATTTTCAAGGCCAAATTGAAGTTTGAATATATAAAAAAAAAAAAGTTTAAAATGGATACAAATCTTATACTTTGCATAACTACGTAAGTTTAGGTACTAAATATTATTTATAAAATGCTATCTTTTCAAGATAATTAATAAATTTTATCTTATAATGATAAATTTAAGTTATTATAACAAAACAATTTACCGTATTTACTCAAATCCAAGACAATCACGAATAGAAGATGACCCCCAGTTTTTCAGTGGCTCTGGATAGATTTTTTACAAGTGATATTTATTTTATCATGAATGAAGAAAATAACAATTATGGTAGACTTATTTTATAATGCTAACAAATTGGTTTTTATTTACAAAAGAAAATACCTTTGTTGACTTAAAAAATTTAATTAGGGTTGCAGAATTGCTAAAGATTATCTTTTTTTGTCGCAAATATTGCTTTTGCATAAGAAGGTTGACTTTGAAAAAGTTTTATAGAAGCAATGAAAAGTTAATTTTTACTATAACAAATGATAATCGATAGTGAAAATCCGAGTCTCATCCATACCCTACTCCCCCTAAATACTAACATTGGACTCAACCATTAAAGCTAGCTTCTAAAACATGACATTTTCACATTCATAATGATACACAGAAAATAAATAATATAAAGTAAAGAGGTATAGGAAGAAATCAAAGGATAAATATACAATAAAAGGTTGTTTTTATAAGGAAAATATAAAACACATCCACATGTTACAAAAAAACCTAACCGATAAACAGGTCTGCTGTAAATTACTGTAAATGTTAGCCACCAAGACAGCCAAGGGTAAGAAATTAGCAATAGTTAGACAAGAATCTTTATTCTTATTCGGAAACCGATGATCTAGGAACATCCGATCAAAGATAATAATTTACTTGATATTATTCAAAAGTTATTTTGTGGAGTTTCACGAATTAAAACTAAAGTTTGGCATCACTAAAAGTTTCTAATAAACTCTATGTATGATTGATTGTTTTTTTTTAAATTGTCGAGTTTTCTCATTGCGTGTTACTTGACAAGCGCTAACTATATAGGCAAAGTTTTAAGAATTAAATATATAAAATTTGATAATTCATTATTTGTTTTAAAATTTATTTTGATTATTATGAATGGCTAAATTTTAATATTGCAGTAAAGTAATTGGAAAATAATAAAAAAAAAGCACAACTAAATAAAATTCAATTTGATTATACCCATCACTATCCCCAACCCATTTGAGGAGTTAGCCGTAATGACTACTAAAGAGTGGTATCGAGATATTTAGCGTATAGTATTAGGGGTCTGCGAGCTTGGGTTTTTTCATTTGAGTCGAACTCGAGTTGAGTATTTCTAAAAACTCCTGAGTTTGAGTTGAGTTCAAATATATTCATAATTTTAAAATGTTAAAATTATATATTTATTTTAAATATAAATAGGTATCATATCTTTAAAATTTCATATTTAAAAAATATACTAATACACATGTTCTTAAAATATGAATGACCCTCATTTTTAAAAGTATAAATACTTTTAGGAAAAAAGTTAAAAAATTGAAATATCGGTTCTTAAATTAGAAATAACACTTAAAAGAAAATCACAATTTAAAAATAATAACAACACTCAAAAAAATATGTAGGGCCTGATAGAAAAAATAATTAAAATGGTTTCAACACTCTTGTCTTTAAGGACATTAAAATTACACTAACAATTATAAAAAAAAGTAATAAAATAAATAATTGTATGATGGCTTGGAAATGTACAGTAAGATAATGTAGAAACACTGCACAATAATGTAAAGTAAGTGATAGTGAAGGAAGCCAACCTGAAATGAAGTTAGTTTAGGCCTAGGAATAAACAAACACACTTCTCTCTTCATTTCTACTTAAACTTTTACACTTACCACTTCTTAAAAACTTCAAAAGTTGCAGACTATTTTTAATTTTTAGAAATATTACTTTTTCATTAATGTCTCTTCATATAAAAATAAATATTTCCGAAAATTCAAAACAATGTGCAACCGTGGAAGTTTGAAGAAGTGATAAGTGTAAAAGTGTAAGAAGAAATAGAGAAGTGTGTTTGTTTATATTTAGGCCTAACCTAACTATCCTTTCAGGTTGGCTTCCTTCACTATCACTTTACATTATTGTGCAGTGTTTCTACACTATCTTGATAAAAAATTAATAAAATTGACATTTTAATAAGCTAATATTTCTCCAAAATATGGTTCAGCAACTCTGTTTACCCTTTAAAAAAAGTATCATAAACAGTTAGAAATTTGAAGTGTTCCATATTTCGTTTATTATTCCTAAGTGTAATCGTGCATGATCATGTCTTCTGTTTCATTTCCATTCCTCTATGCGCGTTGTATGGGCTCTTGTTAGACATTATGTTATTGATACATTTACTTCAATTCAATTTTTAATGCTTAAAAAAGTTGATGCTCATACTTTAAAATTAAAAATAATATGACTAAAATAATATTTCTAGCAAACAATATGAAATAGTAAATGCTTTTTTAATATAAATGTGGTAAGTTTAGTAAAATATATATTGCAATAAATAAGATCAACATTGACTTTAGACATGTTAACCAACATAGTTCTATAACTAAATAGTAACTAAACTAGTGCTAGTTTTGTAGTTAAACGAATTAATTACTATAAGTTTTGTTTGAAAACATCTGATATAAAGATATATTATTGATATTACATTTTTTATTTAATATAAATTAGTATTTTAGAAAGGGACCAGGTAAAAGTAGTAAAAAGAATCATTCACTTATTTAGAAATCTTCTTAGCTATTTTTATTTTCAATGCTTTGTCATGGCAATACAAGAAAACAACTTCAATCAAGTATAATTCAAAATGGACGACAATAATGAATAAATTTACCAGTCGAAAGTAGTTTTAAAGCTCTATTACATTATTAATGTGAAAATTGATATTAATTTTTAACAATATGTTAATATTATGTATGAAAGAAGTGCATTGAGCAAAAACATTTAGTGATAAATAAAATGATAGAATATTAGGAAAATGGTAGAGCACAAATAAAAGTAAAAACACCGACACATATTTACAGTGTGTGTAAATATGTCGGTGTTTTTACTTTTATTTGTGCTCTACCATTTTCCTAATATTCTATCATTTTATTTATCACTAAATAACAATATGTTAAGTAACCGAATGATTTATAGTTAGAAATTCCGATATATCAATTAAATAGCCTATGCTTACTATTGCATTTTAAAAATTGATTATTAAGTACATCAAGTTAAAGCTCGATAATGATGAGCCTACAAAACTTTCGATCTCAATCTCGAGCTTAAAGGACGAGCTCGGCTCGAAGCTTGAAATCCGAGTACTCGCAGAGCCCTATATAGTATCGATTATTACGATACCAGTCAATACTATGGGTATAGAGGAATCAAGTTATCGTATTGGAGCACAACTAGGTAGTTATTTTTAACAATAACATAAAAAATAGCTTAAAAATTCATGAAAATAACCAAATATCCTGTGATATGTGTTGCACCTTTAAAATCTACCATGGATAAAATCTGTAAAAAAGGCAACCTTGCACCATTGTATTTATATTAAATAAAGATGTAAAATGTTACCTTTTGATGTAGACCTAACCCAATCTTTAGTCTGGTATTTTAAGACGACCCCTAAATTTTGAAGCTACAAATTTGGGGAAAAACCTCGTCTTAGGTTCATATAAATACAGTGATCATTTTAGATTTTCTTTCATGCAAACACTAATTTATGATGAAAATAACAGCAAAAATTTAAACTAGTAAAGACAAATGTGTGTTTTAGTTTTAATTTTTTCTTTTTCAAAGCTTCATAATCTTCAAACCTGGAATGTCACTTTAGAATTGAAGTCCAAGCGAATGAATATATGAATTCAAGTCTAAGTTTTGCACACACCTACCTAACGAATACACTGTATACCTGGGACTGATGCCAGACCGTGGAGTGTCCTTGTTTCTTGGAGAATTTTCTTTGCTTGCATTACTCCAATCAAGGCGAGGTGGTTTCCGAATGGGAGACATGACTGAAATAGTGTGTCCTCGGCCCCTCTTGAAGGCAAGAGGAGGTAAAGCAGAGGGGTCAGGGCGATGTGGTTCATCTTTAATACTCAACTGTAAGTGTCAACAAAATAAAACCAGATTAAACAAAAGTAATAATTAATGTATCTATTTGAAAAGTTTTATACTTATGGTTTATGGTAAAATTATAAGTAATTTGGTCATAAAGAAATGCAATTTTAAAGGTTCAAATAAATTAAATATAGAGGTATATGGAAAAATCATTTTTTCATCGAGTCATAAACAGGGTGGAAAAAGAGACAAAAGCATCATTCTAGTCTCGGACACAGGCATAAGAAATTCAAATAAAGTTATTCTTGCTAAATAAAAATAGTGATTTTTCAAATGAAAACTTTAGTAATATTTGGTCTAAAAGTGGATTTTATATAATGGGCGTTTAAGTTCATGAATAATACTACTACATTGTAAAATTTAATTAGGTCGTAAAGTGGAAGAGTATAGTCTGTATTTCTGGCCCCAAGTTTCATACTCTGGAGATTCTACCTTGTCAGCACTGGCAGAGCTGGTGTTGATAGTAAGTTGAGAAGTTGTGGTAGGAGTTGTGCTAGAAGTGACATGTTGACGGGATACAGATAGACGGGGTGTGTCAGGTGAAGACTTCAGTTCTGAAACAACACCATATACAAACTATTGACAACAGAAGTAGAACTCAAACTGAACAAAAACACAATATAAGTGGCTAAAAAGAGATGATTAATGAGCGTAAGAAAACAAGACTGCTCTTTCTAGTCAGTTTGATTGTAAAATGGAATCACCTTTTGTTTGTGGCAAGCGTTGCTGAAGAGCCAGGGGTTGAACCGACCTGGTGTTGAACACCCCTGTGTGAATGACAGAGCTTGTAGGAGTGGACAACACTGAGGCAGGAGATGTCTGAAAGTAAAATATTTATTTTTGGTTAAAAATGTACAGGAATGAAAGGAGGAAGTGAAAGTGTTTTGAATGAAATTTAGCATGTCAAAGTGTGAAATGATGGTAATGACAAGGAAGAAGATAAGGCCTAGTAAAGCTAGAAAGTTGGAAGGAGTAGAGCTGAGAAAGGTATAGAGGTCAGTTTTGTTTCATATTGTAACCCTACTGGCCAGCCGACAGAAATCAGCATGTAAGTGCATGTATAATAATTAGAGATGGGTCGAATACACTATTTCTCGAATCCGAATCTACATTTTATTTTCGAATCTCGAAACTCGAATCTGAATCCTAGCAAATTGTTAAACATTTTAATTATTTACAAATAGACCTACATTACACAATATAGGCTTAGACTGTAAATTAAGATTTATTTCAATCATGCTTTCAATTTTAATCAACCCCAACAACCCCTAGCAATATACAGGTTAAAATCCAGCCAAATTAAACAATCTAGACTCATAATGTTTAAAAATCAAATCAATCATAATTTGAGTGTCTTTTAGTTATTTTTAAAAGTGTTGATAGAATGAGTTAAGTTTCTAAAAAAACATGTGAAATAAACCGATTAGGCCTAGTTATCCTTTGGTCAACTTTAATCATCATTCAAGGATTATAATTTTTTTTACTAAGATGGCAAAAATAAAAATACAAACAGATATTTTTAATAAAGACTAAAACAACATGCTTAACAATTAAACATACATTGGAAATAGTGAACTCAATAATGCCTAAGTATGTTTGTTTTATTATTATTTTCTTATAATACCATTATCTATCTTTGCGTAGAAAACAAGAAATATATTCAATTCTTGCGATATATTGATTTCTGAGAATACAATCTATTTAAAACATGAACATATTTTTGACTCCAATATGTTCATTCCCATTCTATAAGGCAGGACTACGTTTGAATATTTTTACAATTACAGTACTTAAATAACATATTAGAAAAATAATAAACTCTTAGTTAAAATCAATTTAAAAACAAATAATGAATTAGCAAGTCATTATTTGATTCTTAAAACTCGAGAGCGCTTACTAAATGAGCAGATTACCTGAATTGATTTTAAACAAACAATCAATATACAATACGTAGGTCGATAGGCATAAATAAACAGTTTTGTTGGTGTCTGACTGTCGACAGGATTTATTTTTCATGAAACCCAACAAAATGTCTAACTTAAGGATCATATGCAATAAATTGTGGTTCTTTGCATAGTTGTAGATAATTAAAACCAGTTGGATAGTAAAAATTAACAGTATCTTTATTTTAATCATCACTCTGGCGAGTAAACATAATACACGTCATGGCGGCCGACTTTGTATAGTGTGTAATGGTGGCTGACTTTGTATCATATTGTGTAATGTGTTATTATTTCTGTCAAAAAAGCCGTAATTTGTTTTATTTATTTCAAATTTATTTGTAATTCTAGTTTTGATTTTCAGTTTTCTAAGAGTTTTAATGTATTCATTTAAATATTTACAAGATTGTTTGTGAGGTGAAAGTTTTAAAAGTGAATATGTGCGGAAACAGTAGAGTCCAAGTTTCCCATAGGGTATTAGGAACGTAAGATTTTTCCCCACCTAACAATTTTTTTTAATTAATTATTTTATTCATGCTAATCTCTTTTGTCCAACAAAATAAAAATTACGGATTATGTTCTGCTTTTCAAGTAGGCCTAACTAAGTAATTTTTGAATTCAAAATATTATGCTTTTTTATGAGGTGAAATATTCGATCATCGAATCCAGTAAAACACCGAAACCTCGAATCTCGAATATTTGTCAGGATTCGGTGGATTCGAAGATTCGAGTGGCCCATCTCTAATAATAATAAACTCAAGGTCAAAAATGAAGCGATAAACCAGCGTAAGTGCAGGAACTATCCTGCTCGCACATGTATGATATTAAACTCATGATCAAAACAGAGAGGATTTCCAACCTGAAGGTGGCTTTGCACTGAGGAAATAGCAAATACATTGTTAGTAGCAAAATGTTAATCATAAATATGTTACTGAACAATTTTTTGACTGTTTGGTAATTGTTAATAACAATGTTTTTGACAAAAATGTTTGTAGCATGTCATGAACAATCTGAAACGACAAAATTAAAAGTGGATAGCTAAGTTATTGAAACATGTAGGCCTATACTAACAAATTAATAGCCGAAAGACTTTTATATCAAAACATATTATTGGCAGCTCCTCCAGTCTGAGTCATGGCTTCCATAGGCTTGAACATACTTGTTGTTCCACAATTGTAAAAAACATTTAGGGTGCTTTATAAAAACGAGGCTAGGGGTGGTATAACATTGGCAAATTTTCTCTCCCTTCATGCATTATTTATGCTGTTTATTAAAATTAACATTCATATTTTCTATCTTCTTGATTTATGAAACACAATATAAATCTTGCTTGGGCACCACTTTGCTTTGTTTATTTGTTCCTATTTAAAAAGTTTGCGCAGATCTGATACTAACCACAGATGTCGGAGAGGGCGGCACGGTATGGCTGCTCACTGGAGCTCTCTCCGGCTCGTCCTCTAAGGTACCAGGGTAGGAGTGGCAAGACGCTAGGGGTGGGTGCCCATCTTGGTTGGTTGTCCCACTCACCAAGGTGCTGGGTTGGGGTGGAGTGGTGCCTTGACCTGCACTTTCTTCTGGGATGGCTTCACAACTTACCCTGACAATAATAAAAAGTGATTCACTGTTTAAGTAAGATTATATTATCTTACTTATATGCATATTCTATGGTAGAGGTATTTCAAAGGTACAAATTAGTAGAATATATATGAATGGCTAGTTTCCAAAAGAGCTTAAGATGTCAAAAGTAGTTTTGGAGGGAAAAAACTAACAAAAAACTCTTCATTCAATGTGTTTTGCATTTTCTTTAAAGATTTTCCCCCCCATGAAAACTAAATCTGGTTTGGTTTGGCTCTACTACTTTAGATCATACATATATAATAGTAAGAGGATTAAATAGTATGGATGGGGCACTCAAATCCTTAAGGATATTTGAGATTCATGGATTCGAGAACATTTTGGACTCAAGACTCAAATGCTTAATTTCTTTTTTTTTAAGTGAAATTTGTTTTAGAGTTCTAATATTGCTTGTAGGTGGTTCAAAACCAATCATAGTTAAAGGAAAAGTTCAACAACCATGCCCCAGACTAGTAATTTAACATTTAACTGATGTATGACTGTTATAATGAATGGATTATAATAAAGAATTTAAACATTTAGTTACTATTTGTATTTTCTATTATTATTATAATTTTTATCTCCTCTTATCTTCATAATTTTTTCATGATTCAGATATAAAGTTAAACATCACTGTTTGCTCACAATATGCTAGTAACCTAGTGTTGGTGTTTAAATTGTTGTGTATCCAGAAGTATGCTATCATTATATGAATACTAATTCAACACGTATTTACATAAATAATAACATCACTTTTTGAGAAAAATAACATCACCTTTCCCATAAAAATAACCTCACATTTTGCATGTCTATAACTAGGTATTGATTGATGAAAAATTTACATTTTGTAAACATAGGAAAAATGACACCAAAGTTTTTTTTATTTATTATTATTAATTATAATAATTATAATTATAATAATTATAATAATTGCAGTGCCAGTGCCAGTGCCAGTGGCAGTGGCAGTGGCTGTGGCTGTTGTTGTTGTTATTGTTGTTGTTGCTGCTGTTGTTATTGTTGTTGTTGTTGTTATTATTGTTGTTATTGTTATTATTGTTGTATTATTTTCATTCTCATTATCATTATCTGTATCATCATCATCATTATTAGCACCGCGTCTTACGACCCATTAGTGTTATACGCACTTATGCTAATGTGTAATGGTAGGGTGATTGTGAGATGAAATGAAGGACCTACAGTTTAATGTGGGATCTGAACCACGGTGGAGGCCTGGCATTCCTCACATTCACAAGTTGTGATTAATACACATCTTGTCAGAGGTGACGGAAGGGTTTGGCAATCAGATAAGCTGTGCCGGGACTGAGGAATGAACCCCGGACCCCAGCACAGGAGTCTGACACCTTACCCCTAGACCACCAGGTCACCTAAATTTTATAATTAAAACAAAATAAAACTCAGACTGGACTATAGCATGGCTTTAGGTTGATCATGGTCAGTAAGATAATGTTGTTGCCTGTTTCTTGATACACAAAATAGGTTTAGGCTTGGATTCTGTAGTTGTCTGTTCAAACTTGTGTCTTTACTCTTGGTATTTGTAAAGAATGTTGTATTTAATATATATTTAATTATTAAATTTAATTACCAACTATTACTGCTTATATAGAAATGACTGATTGCAGGGTCGGTGTGGTTGGTGTCAAAATGATTAATGGTTATTATTTTGACACAAACCACAACGACCCTGACAAACCAGTAGACCAAACACATAATTCAGGACGTCATACAATTCCATTTTCAAAACTAAATTATTCATTAGTGAAAGAATCTGCCATTTCCCTTGGTTTCCTTGTCACTGTTTTACCATTGTATTATGGTCTTGTACAATATAACGAGTTTTTAAGGGATGTATTTAAAAAAAATACATTATAGTACAGTATATAAATCAATAGCATATTTTTAATGTGAGGTTGGATGCATGGAAAAAGATTAAAATTGTAAATGTTGAGAATTAAAAAAAAAATCATGTTAAAATTAAAGAAATAGAAACGAAAAATCATACTACAGCTTTTTCAATGCAAAGAAGAACATAGTTCACACTTTATAATGTTGCCATTGGACAGAGAGGTAATGGCTGCTTCTTGAAGAAATCGAGTGTTACCGCCCAATCCCCCAACCTAGGTTTCATTCTATCAGAACTCATCAGGGAGGAGTGTGAAACACACAATGCAACTTCCTAAAGGAAGAATCCAAAAAAACACAAAAGGGAGAAAAAGGAAAAGGGTAAAGTATGTGAAGACACTCAGATAAGAACATGTAAAAGAAACAAATAACACAAAGAAGACCAACACAGGAAATGTACATAGGATGTGAATGTATATATAATCTGTACAACTCTCCTGTACCTTCGTCCAAATATAATATAACTACCTCAAAAAGCAAAAGAGGTTTTCCTTAAAGAGATAAATGAGAAAACAGGCAATGTTGCATCTCTACTTTTAACTGAAATCAATATTTTAATAACAAGAAAAGGTGGTCATGTAAACAATGTTGTCGGTTATATTTTCTTTCATTGGAACATGATTAAAGTTGAGGATGGACTCATTGTTTATTAATCTTAAATCAGTTTTATTTTTCCGTGGTCTATAAACATGTATATGTAAAGAATATTGACATTTACCTCTGTTTTAATACAATGTACTCTCTAATATCTAGTTTTCTCTGTTTCATGTTCAACTTTCTCGATTAGGCTTGATTTTTTCTCAGTTTCCAAATTCCCTGTATATTCTTGTGTTTTCCTGTCTGTAGCCAAGAGTCAATCTAGTTAGTGTCTCAGTTTGGTCACTAAAGAATAAGTTGACAGTGATGTGGAGAGTTGTATTATTCTCACCGAGGGTCCTTTGAGAGTTTGGCAGGCTTCTTGGCCTCCGTAGGAGTCTCCTGTTTGGTCTCCATCTCTCCAGAATCATCCCTGTCTAGGGGCAGAGGCAGTGGTTTACCCTCCCGTTCCTTGTCTCGGTTCATGAACGGGTTCTTCCAACTGGCGCTCATCTCGGGACTCGAGTTGGACCGCCGCACAGGGTTACGTGATCTGCCATCTAAATAATAATAATCAAGGTTAGGTTGACTCAAGCACTGGGCTGAATTATTATTTAAATTATGAGGGTTAGCCCGTGTGATGCCTGAGTAAAAATTGCTTTGGTAAAACAATATTTGACACAAAAAAACACTGTTAAAGACAAGCTTTCACTAACACAGGCAGCTTCTTCAGGTTCAGAGAGTTAACTGTTGTTGTTGGTTGAAATGCAAGGTTTACTGTCAACAGATTATTTTATTTTCTTGGTGGGATTAAACAAAATTAGTGGTAGCACTTGAATTAGATGAATATAAATACCAAGCAGTTGTGCTATATAGTAGTCTCTAAATGGTTGATAATTATTGGTAAGTGTGCTGGTAGGAAGGATAAGAGTTCATCTAATTATTGGTAAGTGTGCTGGTAGGAAGGATATGAGTTCATCTAATTATTGGTAAGTGTGCTGGTAGGAAGGATATGAGTTCATCTAATTATTGGTAAGTGTGCTGGTAGGAAGGATAAGAGTTCATCTAATTATTGGTAAGTGTGCTGGTAGGAAGGATAAGAGTTCATCTAATTATTGGTAAGTGTAATGGTAGGAAGGATAAGAGTTCATCTAATTATTGGTAAGTGTGCTGGTAGGAAGGATAAGAGTTCATCTAATTATTGGTAAGTGTGCTGGTAGGAAGGATAAGAGTTCATCTAAGTTTGAGGTTAGGGCTCTGTATTTGGTCATATATTGATGGGACAGTTCCCATAATCTTAACTGTGAAGGGTTGCAGATGTATTTGTTGAGGAATTTAAGTACCTTGGTTGTGTAATATTGGTTATAGTCCAGATAATGGATTTTAACATGTGACAACACATATTTATTTGTGAACCTTCTAGGCCATTTATTCCTTTTCTTAATTTTTATGATGTGAAACCCATATATAAAGCTTTGCACTGGTTGCATTCCAGTTGGTGGATGAGCTTTTCAGAATCACATGTAAGGTGGCCTATTGGCTTGGGAGCATGGAGTCAATAACCCTAGTCATCTTACAATTCCTCCCTTTTCTTATTTCTAATATTTTCTTAGTATCGCATCATACTTCCCGTTCGGGTTTTACACATATGTACTAATTACGCTAATGGTTTTAGAGAATGGTAAAATTATATTTATAGGAAGTGTACCTGTATTTATGTGGAGGGAGAGTGGAAAACCATTTATGAAAAACCAGCATCAGTACACCTGACCGAGATTCGAACCTCGATCTCCCCATCATCTGCAGTCTAGTCTACTGTGAGAGTAGCGCGTTAGAACACAAAGCCACCATAACAGGTTTCTTTCTGATAAATATCATCATTAGCACACCACCTGAATCTTTTATCATAGTTGATTTTTGGGTTTCTAGGATGAGAGGTTAATTTTTATATGCAATGAATAACAATTTGTCAACTTATTTCTCTTTGAAGTTTTAATATGTTTTTTACAGTTAGTGCGATATCTGTATTCTAAGCATGATTATTTTTTTATGTGAATTAAAATTCCAATGAAACTTAATGGACAGTCAAAGCAATTTTTTTTGTTGTTTTGATTTTATAAAAAAATTATAGCATCCGAATCTGTTAAAATGTTTTACATACAAAACAGTGTTATTTTTGGAAGAAGGTACAGGAAAGATGGACAGAAACATATAAAATGTTTATAAGTATTTATAATTAAGAACTATCACTAAGTTTTTAAAAATAACCATTAAAATTAAATTTAAAAAGATCTTTTTAATAGTACCCTAATATTTTGTTTTAAAAGTCAGTATCATTTTAAATATCTGATTAATTTTTTTAACTTCATTTTGCTAGCAATTACATCGTTAATATTTCTTTCTCCTCCACTTTGATATCAACACCCCCAATAAACTTCGCATCTGTGAGACTTTTCAACTAACACATCAATTGCTCAGTCTAGGAAACCACACAACCTAAATATTTGTAAAAAATGCCCGATTCCAACGCTGATGCAACACTAGCGCCACCTGTCATCCACAAAGAACAATAGAAAACCTCCAAACAATCTTGAATCCCCCAGAGAATTAATTTGAATTAGTTGAAAAATAACACCTGGACATGGGAATCAAACCCGGGACTCTTGGCTTAGCATGCCAGCGCTCTACCATCGAGCTACCCAAGATTCGTCTCATGCTCTGGGACATTCTTCACTCAGAGTTTAAGGCTGAGTCTGTGAAGGAAGTGTGGAATCGTCAGCTACATATGAGTGACCAATCAGATAACAGTCGGGAGGGCTATTATGCTGCTGCCAAGTATACAATACAAGATTGTAATTACAGTACTGTGCGTAAGGAGGAGACCACAATTCCATAAATGTATTCAGACTTAAATTATTAGTGAAGAATGACCATGAACATGGGAAAAATCCTGGGTAGCTCAGTGATGGACAAAGCTAAAGGTCCCAGGTTCAATTACTGTGTACATGTGTTATGTTTCAACTTATTTAAATTAAATGAATTGTGGTCTCAGCTGTACAAGAGTGCTCTGCTTACAAGAAGTTTCAACTTTATCATATAAGTTGGCATCAATGAAGCTAGCTTCCTGTTTAATCCTATTAATACTACTTCCTGAGTAAAATGCCAGGAAAGCATTGAAATATTGAATTGTTTGTAAATATGGGTCAGTACTTTAACTTTTAATTGTGATTCATTTTTCTACAGTTCTATGTGTTCTAGTTACATACAGTATTATATTTTGCTTGATGCACTTTATTTTATAAATACTATTATTTCAATTTAAAATGTGACCCTCACACACCACTACCTGTTATTATTATACTGGGAGCATTCTAACTTTTCTGTTTATAAAGTTTGTCAATGATAGCAAGTATTGGACAAATGAATAACTCAATGTATTCAAGGGAACAACTTTACCTGTCTCATAGCAGTCCGTCTCATTATCCAGACTCTCCCTGGAGTTCTGACGAGAGATGGAACGCTTGAGAGGAGACCCTGGAATCAAGATGGGCCCTGAGGGGCCAGTGTTCATACCCAGGACATGGCTCGTACATTCAACATCATCCGGGGTGTGTTCAAAATGTTGATCCAATATAGCCTGGGGAAAACCACAAGAGGAAGTGGAAGTTGTAAATGTACTTGGGTGGATGAATTAATTTTACATGCAAGACTTATTAGGGACAAGAGCACACAAAGCAAATAGTAAACTATATTTTAAAGTTATGAGTGCAGGCCTGGATGTAATGAGACTCTTTGAAACCAAAATTTAGAATTATATATTTTTTAAAACACCTACTAGGCTTTATTTTTTATTTCTTACTACCTGCTCAGATTATACGCACATGTACTAATTACTCTAATGAGTTAGGTATGAGTAAAGTTGAATTTCGAAGAAGTATAATCGCATTTGTGTGGAGGAAGAGTGGAAAACCATTTTGGAACCCCAATCCCCCTTGTACACCCAGCCAGGATTAAAACCCCAATCTCCCTGTCATCAGCAATCTAGTCTAATACAAGCGTGATGCCTTAGACCATACAGCCACCAAAGTAGGTCCTACAATGCCGTCTTTATAAAAATACACCTATGAGTACTTTTTATTTTAGCACTGCGTCTTATCCATCAGGGTTGTACACTGTGACTACTAAAATTTTGAGTTGAGACTTTATACTGGTCCGCATGTTTGTAAAATGTACATCTAGAACAGTGGTTCTCTACAGGGGCCAGGCCGTATTTCTAAGGGACCATAGGCAAAATTCATAAAATTGGGTAGCCATGAAAACTGTTAAGTGGGCCATGAAAAGATCACTTCTAAAATAAAAATATTACCAATATAAAAAAGAAATATAAAAATATGAAATGGTCACTACATATTTTAACACAATAACTCAATCTCTTGTGTGTTTTTTTGTAATTTACTTAGAAGGGACAGATAGCAGAACCTTTTGTACTCTACTCTAATCTAATCATATATCTGGGAATTCTCGGAGCTAGTAAATAATTATTGTACTAGTGACTCAGTCCCCGCCTTCTCGGAGCAGGCAAAACCCTAGCGAAAGGGTAAACTGGAAAAATTATTTATTTATTTCTAATTATTTCCCACTTCTCTCATAAGTTTTACCATCACATTTTAGGTAAAAATTTCAACTACTCTTCAGTTGACTATTTATAGTGTTTGAGGGGAGATATTTTTCTGTGCAATTTTAATATTGTGGCAGTTCCCAACTTTGGAGGCAAGCTACACATTCCAGATATTTTTTCGACAACTAAACATTACCTTTTATAATAGTATGAGCTTTTATTACAAATAAATTATTAGATTTCAAAATAATTTGAATACCCTCCTTCAACAAAAAATAATATACAAATTTAACACGGTAGTTTTGTTTTATTTTAAGTAGAATGACTTACAAAAGTACAATATATTTTTATTAAAAATATTATACTTATTATAATTAAACATATGGTGGTGAAGGGGGAGAGGGGGGCACAAAGGATAGTGAAACTCGGAAGTGGGCCACAAGCAAAAAAGGGTTGAGAAAAAATGATCTAGAAGGTGATAGTTAGCAGATTGCCATTAAGGTTTCAGTTATATTTCAAATTCTTCTAGCATGTAGGTCCATATAATGTACCAACTTCTTTGTGTTTTATGTATTTTTTATGTGTCTCATTCTTTATATGAAAAAGGAATATTTCTAAAAATTCAAATAATGTGTAGCTGTGGAAGTGTGAAGATGTTGGGTGTTAGAAAATTGTATCCAGTTTTTAATGTTCAAAGATTTTTCTGGCGATTTCCCTCAGTGTACAAATCACTTTAACCTGATGCATTCCCTTTCCTTCAGCAACCTTCACTTGAAACTCTGGATCACCAACATAGCTTAAGAGTTTCCGTTTTCTGCCAAAGATCTGACATGGTGTTCCTCAAACCTACATGAGAACAACTGTTCTATTTTATTTTATAAACTTGAGGATCACAAACTCTGGTTAGCAAAGCCAAGTTCACGAATGAGAAGATAATTTGGACAGGTATCGAAAAGACTTGAAAAACAACCAGTATTTACTTAAATGAAGTACGTATCTTATGTTATGCATATGATTTCAAGTATGTACTTGTAAGTAGTACATACTATTTGAAGTAAATACGTGAATTATTATTCAAATGAATCCTAGTTTTTACTTAAAAAAGTATTAGTAAACAAATGTACTGGCCTTTATGCATACAACCCAATGTTGAGTACATTTACAATTTGCCAGTGAAATAGTAAAATAACTTATAATGGTCACAAGGAAGTTTATCTAGTTCTGAATACCTCTGTTTATTTTATATTCCATAACTTTCATTCAATGGGATTGTATAACTAAGAATCAAGGTATTGAGTTTTACATCCTCAATTTAAATAAATGTGTTAGATTTTTTTTTAAAGGTGGAGTCAGAGGTAAGAAAACGGCTCAAATATGTGAGCAAACATTGCAAACCTTAAAAGTAGACCCATTTTAAAACCAGCAGATGCTTGCAACTGGATACGTTTTTATTTTGACTATAAAATATTACAAAGAAGTGTATTTGTATGTTTAGACAGTGACAAGTGCAACTCACATCGTACTCGCTCTCTGCTAGTGTCTCGCTGTTGATGCGCTTGTGACTAGACATCAAGTCCTTCTTGCCTGCCAATGACGGCATGAACAGTGTTGTTATGTCGGCCAGAGGGAAGTCCAGGGGTGAGGTCTGGTAGTAGCACTGGTTTTGGATACGCATGGCCCAAGACACGTCTCCTGTAAGACAACATTATATCACACACAAGAAAGAATAATAAGGGTGTGGAGGATAAAAAATGAAGAGTGAAGAGGGATGTAACAAAGAAAGGCAAGAAGTTTAATACCCAAGGATGAGATGCAAAGTGTAGAGGTTGAATGGGACAGCTTTAAGAACAGTTCGGTGGGAGCGGCAGAGAAGGTATGTGGGAGGACAAGTGATAAGAAGAAGTGGAAGGAGACACCGTAGTGGAACGACAGGGTGAAGGAAACAGTGGAGGAGATGAATAAAGCATTCAGAAAGAGTTTCAAGAATAGGCATGAGGAAATAGAGAAAGAATAGAGGGAGACAAAGAAAAGAGCGAAGCCAGTGGTACAGGAAGCCGGGAAGGATGTGATGCAACAATTGACAGAAATGCTGGAAAGGGACATAGAGGGAAGTAAGAAGGTATTAAATAGCCAATCAAGAAACAGTAGGAGGGAGGAAAGATAAGAGAGGAAGAAATAGAGTTATGGATGAGATATTTTGAGATGTTCAACTCAGAAGAGGAAAGGGGTAAGAGTGAAATAAAGCAGCAGGAAGAAATAGCAGAAGAGGGAAAAGGTCCCACATGGAAAGAGGTTGAGGATACATTAAAGAGGATGAAATGAGGAAAAGCACCAGGTGTGTAAAAATTTACTGTGGAAATGCTAAGAGCTGTTGGTGAAGTATGTATATGAGAGTTATTTGGGAGGAAACCAAGGTACTAGAAAATTGGATTCAAGAAAAGAGACAAGAAGAGGTGTAAAAATTAAAGGGGAATAATGCTGGTGTTCCACTGTACAAAAATAAATGAGAAGATAATGAAAAAGAGAGTAAGAAATAAAATTAAGAGAGTTCTAAAATAGATTTAATATTTGCTATATGACAGATGATTGGAAGAAGGTATGAAGATGGGAAAGACTTGGTGATGGTATTTATGAAAGTGGAAAAGGCAAATGATGGATATAAATAAAGTTTAGAAGGCGATGGAAAAGGCTGAATAAAAGCTATGATTTTTGCTGATGGCTTGATGGTATGGGGGTAGAAGGAAGAAGTACGGGAACAGCTACAGGAATGGAATGAGGAAGTGAAATAGTGTGGAATGAAATTTGGCATGGTAAAGTGTGAAGTGATGGTAATGACAAAGAAGAAGATAAGGCCTGGTAAAGATATAAAGTTGGATGGAGTAGAGCTGAAAGTATAAAACATAAAATATCTTTGAAGTGTAATTGAGGAAAAAGGTGGAAGTAGAGAGGATTTAATGAGAAGAGGACAGCGGGGAGAGTTGTTCTATAGGTGTGTAAGAGACCTGATATGGAGAAGAGAAGTGCCCTTGAAGTGTAAGGAGGTGTTGTACAGGGCATACTTTGTACCCATTGTCACATATGAAGCAGAAACATGGACAATAAAGATAAAGATACAAGGAATGTTGAGGCCATGGGAATGACGTTTGTGAGGATTTGCAAGCTGTCACAAGGAGAAACAATATTAGGAATGAAATTATCCGGGAAATAGTGGGAGTTCAGGGAGTATATGAGATAGTAGAGGAAGCAAGACTGGGATGGTATGGGCATATAATGAGGAAGGAAAAAGAGAGGATACCGAATAAAATGTTAGAAATGAAGTATGTAAGAAAAAGACTGCAAGGGAGTTCAAAAAAGAGATGGGAGAAGATAACAAAAAGCATGCAAGTGAGCGGAGAAGAATGGAAGAAATTATTGAAGAAAAAATTGTAGCAGGATAGTGGAAGATGGAGGCATTTTACTAAGCTGACCCGGCCACAGGCTGAAAACAGTTGATGATGATGATGATGATGTTGGAGTATCACATATAAGTTATAAAATTATATATTTATTCAGCCCAAGCTTGAGAGCAGCCCAATACCTGGGAGCTTTATGGTTTGCTCAAGATCAACTTAAATTAAAGAAATTAATTCCGCAGACCTCTACTATTTTTCAATAATTCAACAAGCTATGAGGCCAAGCGAGGTTGTCCTTCTCACCTGTGGGTCGTCGGATGTGTATCTCTGCCCAGCCCTGGCACCAACACGCACAGAACTGCCTCTCTTGTTTCTCCGGCTCATTGGAACCTAGCCTCACAACCAACATATTATTTAATATGGAGTAGCCTTTCGTTAGGTCTTTTAGCTTACTCTTCAAGTTTAACAACACATAAAGCAATTATTAGAGGCATGTGAAGTTTATTTTTTTCAATTCAAAGTTAACGCAAATTGAATAGCCTAAATGAAATATTCTCCAAGCCAAATCCAAGTATGACAATTTTTGGTTAATTTTTTATACTTAAAAAAATGTTTTATTGTACAATATTGCTTGTAACATTTCATTCTAATATGATCAATCAATTACTTTCCCAACATACTATTAAATTACTTTAACAAAATGTATGTTAATATTAATTTGTAATGTAGCCTGTGTTCGCTCTGTAAGGTAGTCGTATTACCCTGATGGATTATGCTATGGCTCTATCCTATAAGACATACAATAGTTGAAACATGCAAGGTAAGCATGCTAACTTTCAGAGTGAACAGGTGGTCCATAATAGCTCAGAATGTCTATAATTAAACCTAACTTTAGTATTTTAACTCCCACTCCCCTTGTAAAATGAGTACAAATACATTTAAAAAGGAGTGTTTTACAAACATTTACTTAGAAGATTAAAAAGAGCATCAAAATTATTTTAATGTTCATTGAAGCATTTTTGTGTTGGTGCAGAAAATAAAAATAAATGTTTTCATAAAATTTACTATTTGACATTTAAAATGAGAATTTTTATTTTTATTTCTTTAATTAATGCAAATGATCAATAACAACATTCCAATAACAAAAAAGTTCCACCAGCCTAAGATATGTATTTATTTCAACCAAAGAACACTGATATGAATTAAAACGGGCATTTTAACGGTCATTAGTGCGACCAAAGACAAATATTTAAAAATACTAAACCAAATTATATATTTTTAATCTCCTATTTTTGTTTTGTTTGTTATAAATACATTTCAGAAATAATTTTTCTATTTGTTGTACTGTATTACTTGGATTAAAGTTGAATTATTACCAGGGATGGGCTCTTGAATTCTAGAAAACCTCAAAACCTAAAGGATATTTGAGGATTCGAGATAATTTCAAATATGAGGCTAAGATGCTTAAATTATTAATTTTTTTTTTTTGCTTATTGGTGGTTCAGAATCAATTATAACTATAGGATAACAACCTGACCCCATACCAGTAATTTAACAGTTAACTGAATGTTTTAGTGAATGAATTATAAGAAATAATGTTGACTTTTTTTTAAAAGCATATGAGTCTCAAATTTGAGATTTTCTCCTCCTTTTTTCTATAGGTAAGCATCGCATCGCATGCATAGGATTTTTTATATTATTTTTAAAGAGACTGCATCCACTGATTCGCACACATCAGACATCAGCATGCTGATGGGATTTCATGAGTTAGATTAAAATCCGATGCAAGCGATGCGGACCAATGGACGGGTTCCTTTACATTCGCACAATTCGCATCTAGAATTCCCAGCCTTATTCCCTCTCTTTAGTTTAGAGATGGGCTGTTGGGAACTGTTCAAAGTGATCTAGTTAACTGAAATAAGGAGTTAATTTATCTATTTAAATAATTTACAAACTATTTCTTATGGTTTAGTCGTTCGCTAACTACTTCTTGTGGTTCAGATATTTGCGAACTACTTTTTGAGGTTTCTTCGTATGCAAACTACTTTGTGTGGGTCAGTCATTTACAAACTTCATTCGCAACTTACACACATCTTACAGATTAGTCCTCCACAGTTTGCAATCTACCACATGTGAGTCAGTTATTATTCTCCCTTCATATCACTTGTTACATAGTACTCACAATTTAAATATAGAACCTATTTTTTTCAAAAAAGCTGTGACAAGTTTCAAATCAAAGAAAAAAATCTTTTTGAACAAAAAAATAATACCTTAAAATCAAATAGATATTAGGACAATGGTGATTAGTGTATGGAAATATATATGCTCCAAATGTAGTGGACGCAGTACACTAAATCAATCTGATTCGTGCGATGCAGACCAGTGTATGCTTAACTTAAGAATTCGAGGGTTTCACATAGTCTAAGGTACTACTCTCGCAGTAGACTAGACTGCTGATGACGGGGAGATCAAGATTCAAATCTCAGTCGGGTGTACTGAGGATGGTTTTACAAAATTATTTTCCACTCTCCCTCAAGACAAATGTTGATACACTTTCTATAAATACAACCTTCCTCATTCTTAAAATCATTAGCATAATCAGTACATAGGCAAATAACCTGAACGAGTAGTAAAACACAGTTCTAAAAAAATATATAATATAACTTAAGAGTGAACACTTTTCTTACCAAATACTATTTGCTCCAGACGATGAGGCTCTGGTTCATGAGTATCAGGGGCTGCTAAGGTTTTCCCTGTGTCTTCAACAGGGGCACTAATTATGCTGCTGTCTGGTGTCACAAAGCTGCGACTATCCTTACTTCCTGAGCCCACCTGCACTTCAACAAACAACATGAATTTAACTACTGTACTTTAGTATAAAAATCTTGACAGTTTGGAGAGAAAATGGTAGCTTTATAGAAATTATATATAGCTGTGTTGTTGATTTATATCCTAAAAAAGCTATGTGTTAATTTATTTTTTAATATGGAGCATATTTATCTGAATCTAAGACAAGGTTTTACCCCAAATTTGTAGCTTCTAAATCTAGGGGTCGTCTTAAAATTGCAGACTAATGCCAGGATCACAATCAACTTAACGTTCACTTAAGTTTAACGTAACTTAACTTAACTAAACTAAACTTAATCAAAGGTTTTTCTCGTGGTTTTAAATGGAAGGGATAACGATGCAGTTAACTTAGCGTTCACTTGCAGTTAACTTAACATAATAGATGTCCTTGGAGATATTTCACGCAAAGTGAAAGTTACATGAAGGGTATCACGTGATATAGCCAGCCAATCATTATGCAAGTGACATCTACAGGGCTATTTAGTAATGCATTTGTTGGTTTTATAACCAAGGTTTACTCTTTAGTTTAAGTTCTAGTGATTAAACATTGAAACAAAATAATTAAAATAAAATAGGAAAGCTAAATTTATCAAAAAATTGAATAATAGATATTTATTATCTCGATTGAAAACTGTAAAAATTCACAGATCATCACTTTACAAATAGTATGAATCACAGATAAAAACCCATAGGTACTCTAGAATGCAGATGTTTGGCTCAAGTTGTTTTGTTAAGTTACGTGAATCATGATCACACATGTTTTCTTAAGTTAAGTGAACCTTAAGTGAACGTTACGTTAGTTAAAGTTAAGTTGATCGTGATCCCGACATAAGGATTAGTTTAGGCCTACATCAAAAGGTAGCATTTTTTATCTTTATTTAATATAAATACAATAGTGCAAGACTGCCTTTTTTAGAGATTTTATCTATTTTCTCTGATTTTAAAGGTATAACACAGATCACAGAATATTTGGTTATTTTGACAAATTTTTAAGCTATTTTTTTTTAGGTTATCGTTAAAAATATCTACCAAGTTGTGGCCCGTTAAGATACTTTATACCCATAGTATCGACTGGTATCTCAATAATCAATACTATAGGCTAAATATCTCAATACCACTCTTTAGTATTCAACATGGTTAACTCCTCAAATGGGTTGGGGATAATCGAATTGAATTTTATTTAGTTGTGCTGTTTTTGATTACCTTTCCAATCAATTCCCTAGGATATTAAAATTTTAACCATTCACAGTAACCAAAATAGATTTAAAAACAAATAATGAATGATCAAATTTTACATATATAATTATTAAAAATTTGCCTACATAGCTAGCGCTTGTCAAGTAAGACGTGATGAGAAAACTCGAATCGATTTTAAACAAACAATCGATCATAAAAAGAGTTTACTGGACAATTTTAGTGATGCCAAACTTTAGTTTTAATTCGTGAAACTCCACAAAATATCTAACTTTTGAAAAATATCAAGTAAATTATTATCTTTGATTAGATGTCCCTAGATCATCGGTTTAGAAATAAGAATAAAGATGCTTGTTTAGTTATCACTAATTTTTTACCCTTGGCTGTCATGGTGGTTGACATTTACGGTCATTCACTAGTGATTGGTCGCTCGACTACATCACGAGTCTGATAGGCCAATAGGCCAACAGTTTTTACCACACATTTCTATTATTACTTGAACAAAATAAATGTATGCATGTCAGTTGTACATTTAAATCAAGAACTTAGATCAATGAAATTAAATAGGCCTATTACCCTAAATATTACCACAAGGATGCATCAGGAACCACTCCCTTTTTTCCCTGATCATTACTTTATGTCCATATTGACAATTTACGGTAGATATCATGCATTAGTTTGATGTTTCTTTATATATCTTCTTTCCACTCATACGCTATCATTATCTCTGCCTACTCACTTTGAGTTTTCGTTCAATGTTTGGTTTGATTTAGCTAGTCTTTGCTGTCAACGCATTACTTCTGCACTATTTCCAACCGCCCTTTTTGAAAAACTTAGAGAAATGTCATCATTCACGACTTTTTTTCGCTCTCGTTCATTTGTTCTAGAAAGAGTCTGGAGTGTTTGTCATTCAGGGCTTTTTTTTTAATTTGTTCACCTGTTCTGTAAAGAGTCAGGAGTGTTTGTCAGTCATGACTCTTCCGTTATTCTTCATTCGTTACTATGAAAAAAAGTCAATTATAGATGTTTACTATCGTTACTAGATTGCAGCACTGCCTACAATATTAAACTATTTTTTTAACATCAATAGACATAATTCTATGATTTAGACACTAAAGGCTATAAACTAACATTTTAAAAAAACATTCTAAAAGAATAGTTGAAAGTAAGGAGTGGTTATAATGAAAGCTAGGACTTAGGTTGAACCAGAAAATTATAAAATTAATTTTTAAATCAAGCATTTAACAAAGTGTTTGAAGTGAACTTGACAAGCACTTAAATAAATGTACAATTTAAATAAAATTTTAATAAAGAAATATAATGTATGATCTGAACAATTATATAAAATTACAATGCATCATTAACTAAAATATAAAGCTCAAGCGAGTTGATGAATATTCTTAAAACATAAGTTGACACATTAAAATATTAATAAAAAAATAATATACAATATAACGTGATATGAACAATGTTCTTAAGTCCAGATTTGTGTTTGAAATTAGAGAATAAAAATTAAGTCAACATCTGTCAAACTGTTTTTGAAAATTGATTACAGTATTTGTGTAATGTAGAATGATCTAAGTCTTGTCTGTGTCCCATTACTCCTTTTTTGAAATCCAGCACTGGAAGAGTCTGGATTACTTCATTCTGACATGTTTCTGTATTATGGTACCATAATCATGGAATTATATTGTTGTGGAAAACATGATGTGTTGTTACGAAAGTTAGATGTTAACAAGAGTTAACATCTAGCAGTCATAACAACACATCATGTTGACAGCTGTCGTAACAACACATCGTGTTTTTCACATCGATATAGTGCTCTCATTCATTAAGGATTTAAGATCAACGTCTGGCAAGCTAGATAAAATTGGAGGCGACGTAAAATCACACTGATCCCAGTAAATCAGATCAATATAATCTTTGGCCTTGAAGTTCAATTTAGGAATAACAAATCGTCTTATGTCCAATGTTTGTTGTTTTCTAGCCTTAATAATGAGTCTCAATCCAAGCTCTTTAACATATTAATGATTATCAGTTATCATTGAGAAAATAATGTTTTATGGATGGCTAAAGTAAGCATTATGTTTTTATTACAAGGTCCACAACTGTTTTAAGCTAATCATTCAGGTAACATGATAGTTGTACAGTTTTAAAGTGCTGGCTACCATCTTTTACAGGAAGAATGCACTTTTATCTCAAACCACATTGGCGCATACACTCTTAATTATAAATTCAATCAAATATTTAAAATTTAAAGAAGGATTATCACTTCCTACATAAAGTCACAGCACATGATTTGCCATTGATAGCCACCTAGAATGAGCCTGTTTCCCTGGATGATACTTAAATAGCTAAATTTATAGAACACATATCATATGAAATAACTTTACATATTTCATATAAATAAGCTTGATCATTACTTAAATCACTCACTTTGAGTTCTGGTAATTGACAGTTGATTTTACCAAAGTTCACAATTGGAACCTGCTCACAATTTTCTAGTAACTTTCCAATTGTTCCAGAATACTCGCAAGGTCCAGTAGTGGCTTCATCGAGATGAGACAAGTGTCTCAGGGGAAGTTCATTAGCATGTAACTGGCTCATTAACCACTACAATGGACGCTTTAGTTCTAGTTCTAGGTACCTAATAGCCCCCTTTTTGTTCCCAGTATTCATAGCGTTGCCATCAGAACCAATAACCATCAGTTAATTTAAGATTAAGCTGCTTTCACAACAAAAATCCAAAATGCTCCTTGCAATAAATTTTCCCAATCCAGAATCTGGTGTAATGTGGCCTAAATAGAAATAATCTGGTTCTTCAATAAGAGATATATGTTCTTCTACAATAGCTCTTTGACATTGTCGCTCTTCTTTCTTTTCTTGGCTTAAAGTTTTAACTTTCCTAACATCAAAGAAGATACCTTTTATTAATTTAAATAAGGTTTGAAATTCTTCACTGAGAGTACGGGGTGTTTTTTGACAAATTCTTCAAACTTTATTTTTATCAATTACTTTTGAGCAATCCTTTGTTGTTATCACTCCAACATCTTGCAAAACAGCTGAAGCAATAGCTGCAGCTGATCCATCCGATACACCATATTTATCACACATTAATGCTAGTGTTGGAAGCTGCATTCTCATTTGAAGACATCGTTCACCAACTTTGGAAGTGGAAGGTTGTGTACTACACACAGCTTCCTCGTGCAAAGTTGATTCCAATTCTGGTGTAGAAGCCTTAGTATTTTGATGTTTATTTTTTTTCATTAAGATTTATTTGTGTGTGTAAAATTGTAAATGCTAGATTTAACTAATTTCTTGGCCTGTTTAGATTTTCTTTCTTCTTTTCTATTTAGCCTATTTGTTTCAATAAAGTCAATTTTTCCCAAAGGTATTTTCTGGATGATATTTGATCGCAAAGAAACGACTGTTCTCTGTTAGGTACTTTCTTATTTTTTTCAAAAATACACTGAGAAAATGATACACATTTACAAGCAGCAATGTCAAAGAGTTTGCTTGCTATTGATCTAAGTATCAACTCGGATGTCGTAGTTTGGACTTTGTTTGGCTTTAGGATATCTTACAAGGCTTAGGTACTTATTATGGTAGCTGCAAAGCAGTTACAGTAGGAAATGAAGCTGTTTTCCAAATTTCTTCAATGTCTTTTAATACTAATTTAAAAAAGTAGGCTCTTTTCCGGACATCTTAAATTTCAAGTCATACCGTATAGAAAAATAACATCTCAAAACATCTTCTATTGTTGGTGAAAGGAGTTTACTAAGTTCCCTATGACTGCCAAAAATTGGACACTGTACTTTACTTCTAGTCATATTTAAGCTCATCACAATCATTTGGTAAACAAAGTCACACAGATCAAGAAGCACAATTTTTTTTAAATAAAAAAAAACACAGAAACCATGTAGAAATAGCAATATTTGTTCGTGCACAATGGTAGCTGCAAAGCAACTAGCAACTGTCTCAACACTGCTCCGTGCTCCTGGCCTCCCTGCTGCTGCTTATTTTGTTTATTGTGGCAAAAGAGTAGGGGGGAAAGGCAAAGTCAGAGCAGACACTAGAGCAATAAGAGGCAACTGACAGCCTGCTCATTGCTCGTGCTCATCAATCATGTGACTAATGTATCTTAGTATGTAGTGTATCTTATTTCAATTGTCATAAACAAGTTCCAAGAGAATTTTCTAGCAAAATGATGTGCCTCTGTCATTGAATAGAAATATGTTATTACACTAGCGGGAAATGGTATTACGTGATTACACTATTTGGTTTTATATTGTAAATATAAAATAACTGGTAGAGGGCAGAAGATATTTGTCAAATTTAATGACTTTTTTACTCTTGTTTAATATAATAATGCAACTTTTGGTAGGTATTGTAAAGTGAAATTATTAATTTAATTTTTTTGGTCCACCCTACCCTAGATACACACTCAGATATAGCCTCAAAGAATTAAATTGTTTACTTGATTTAAAAGAAAAGAAAAAGTTTTTATGTGGGCTACTCTTTTTTAAAGTAAACTTCCAATTTAAACTCGTAAATAAACCAAAGTTATTTTCAATAAATTACTGTTAATGTTAAATTGAGGGTTACTTAAAATACGGTCAACTCAAGTTAACTATTTAGTATTATTCAACTTTAACGTAAAGTTTTAGACATCACTTACATCATTGTTGACCGGACGCTGGTTGGTAGATTTGTGAAGTTGCTTGCCTGGCTGTGGTTCTTGGTCAGCCGATACATCGGGTGACACAGATTCTAAGGAAACATAGATTATCTGGTATCAAAATAAAAATAAATGCCACCATGATATTAGCAAGTCTCTTATTCAGTCTATCTTCTGTTAGCAAATGGATCCTTTTATAAAAGATTGGTGACCTGGTGGTCTAGGGGTAAGACTTCTGACTTTTGTGCTGGGAGTCTGGGGGGGTTCAACCCTCGGTCTCAGCACAGATTTATCTGATTGCCAAACCCTTCCTTAACCTCTAACAAGACGTGTATTAATCACAACTTGTGAATGAGTGGAATGCCAGGCCTCCACCGTGGTTCGGATTCTCTGTTAAACTGTAGGTCCTCCATTTAATCTCACAATCACCCTACCATTACACATTAGTGTAAGTGCGTATAACCCGAACGGGTAGTAAGACGCGGTGCTAATAATAACAATAACAACAACAACAATAATAATAATTTTATTCTTGTACTTTTTGTCATATGATTAATGATTGAGAAGCAGAATAAGTATAACATCACAGAAGTAACCAGTAAAGAGGGAACATCTATTTATGTCAACTTGAAACAATATAGTGATTTGGAAACTTTCCTACCAGTGCTTAATTGTTAGCAACACCAAAATTTTGTGAGAGGTGCTTTTACAAACTTTTACTTAAAACTATCCACATAAGTTGGTACTATCTTCACAAACAGACAATACACACTCAGCCAATATGGTTGGATTGCAGGCTGATGCCATAGAGTTTTTTTTAACTTAAAAAATTATAATGGCTATCAAAACATATTTAAAAAACATTGTAGCATTAATGTATTCATAATAGATGCATGAATTAAAATGAAATGAAATATTTTCACAAAACTGACTTATTAACATTTTAAATGTGAATTATGGTCAATTTGACTTGAATGCAATTTAACGATAATTTGCCTAAAAAAAAAGAGTTGCCTCAGCCTAGTAAGTTCATTTCCCTCAACCAAATAAGATGGGTTAGCAACATGTTTGAACCAGCTATTATAACAGTCATATTGTAACGGAATACAGAAGAATAAAAAGAAATAAAGCTTGAGAAAGCCTTCTATATTTGATTGGTTTGGTATTTAAAAATTTGCAGTAATTTTTTTTATTTGCTGCCCAAAACTACTTAAAATAAAAGTTGTTTTTTAATAATTCTTTACCAAAATTAAATATTTTATTTATTGGTTTTTAATATCGAAATCCAACTTTTATTTAACTAAAGCCAACCATTTTATTTACCACAATGTCTATGAGATAAAGAGCAGTTAGTTTAATTTGCTAGCCTGGCCTGACTTTTAAGGCTACGTGTCCAATAATACTTGTCTCACATCATCCAGGACTTTAATACAATGGAAATTGATAAAAATAATGAGAAAATTAAAATAAACTAAGTGCAAATTTAATAAAGAGAGCCCATATTGGTAAAGAGGTACAATGTGGGAAGAATCCAATGCACAAAGGTGACATCTTCCTTTTTTCTGTCTTCTGTAGTAGAAGTGCCCTCACATACATTTAAACACAAATTTAGACATCTCCCAAGCAGGTTTTTTGAGTTTGAATCAAATTATATACTAGTTTACTTTATCTTACATCTATTACTGTTTCCAGCCTGTGGTCAGGGTCAGTTTTTTATTCAAGTCATATGTAGTTCCCCTAACGGCTTGCTAGGCCTGTCATAGAGTCATATGCCTTATAATCTAACTTAAGGTTAGGACAGGCACAGCATCCAGACCCCGGCTGTTAAACCATCACTGTGGAAGGGTAAACCCCCATTTTACCAATGATACATTTTTGGCCATGCCGGGAATCGAACCTGGGACCCTTAACTCAGTAAATAGACATGCTACCGACTGAGCTAAGGTGTCAAGATAATATCCTAGTTAAATTTTCTAAAGTTATGTTGTTAAAAGAGTTACAAATAAAAAAACAAAACAAAATTAGAATAGTTTTGGACTCTAGACCTTTAAGTGCTTCAATATCTATTCACATTGTTGTGGTGATTATAAACTATTTCAATATATATCTTCAGTGTGATCATTGTTATGCATTATCCAAAGGTGTTATTATAGGTTATGCAAAGGCTTTATTAAGTTAGTTTACAGTTAAAAAAAAAGTGTGCCTTATTTTCTGGTCAATATGATAATAATTAATAAGCACTTACTTTATGTCACAAGAATTGTTGTTAAAACTATATTAGTATATCTTGGGTAGATTGTGGGATTTGCAAAGGCCTAAGGCCTTATTAATTTTTTTCTAGTTTGGTTTGATTTGAGTTACTGAATCAAAAATATAAAGTTCAAAATGAAATTGATATAGATATTGTCGAAGCTTCACAGACCCCTACACCAATTTAAACACAAATTGAGTTATATTTTGGCATTGTAGCCTTTAGTCGAAGAAAAAAAAAGTTTATTTATCTTGTTTCTTTATTTTTATCAATTTACATTATTATAAAATTGTTTAGCCACTGGGCCTCCTCATTGTTAATTATTATTTTTAGCACCGCGTCTTACTACCCGTTCGTGTTATACACTTAGGTACTAATTACGCTAATGGATTAGGAATTGGTAAGGTTGAATTTAGAGGAAGTGAACCCCCATTTGCGTGGAGGGAGAGTGGAGAACCATTTAGGAAAAACCACCCCCGGTTCACCCAACCGAGATTCGAACCTCGATCTCCCAGTCCTCAGGAGTCAAGCTCAACACGACTAGCATGTTAGCCAACTACGCCACCGAGGCGGGTCTCATTGTTAATCACCTAGGAATTATTAGACAGCAACCATCACTTGTCACACAGTCTCACCTTTGTCAGGCCGACACAGCATCCAGCACTTGTCACACAGTCTCACCTTTGTCAGGTCGACACAGCATCCAGCACTTGTCACACAGCCCATTCTTGAGGACCTTCTGACTACAGCCGCTGGTTGTAACTGTTATCACTCTATTTCCCAGTATCCAAGTCATAGACTGACCCCCACTCAGCAGGAACTCTGCTGTTGGTAGCCTAACAGATAAACACCAGGTTATGACAAATGCAATAGTAGGAGCTGGTTTGGTACTGATATTGTAAATATCTTGTATTGCCAGACAGCACTCTGACATTAGTCTCAAGCTTTGGCCTTACACATCTTAAGAGTCTTATAAGTGTTTTTGTTTTAATCCTGATTGGGGACATTATGTGTAGTTTTGTCAAGCAAGATATGAGTTAATGGAAGTCTACCTCAATTGGGAGGTTGTGGTATTTAATAACAAAAACAGCTTAAGTGTCTATAAAACCTAGAGATGTATAGATGATACCAAAACAGAATATCAATGTAAAAACTACACATTTCACAATTCCAATTTTTTCTTGATCCAGATTCTCGGTTTAATTCCTGAAATTTTAACCATTATTTCTCATCATTTAATATTTCAGTATTTTTCAATGCAGCCAATCTCAAATAAAAATCTTTTAATTATTTATATACTGTACTGTAATTTATTTGCACAAATACAACTGAAGATGGTAGACAATAAAAATAAAAAGCCCTTAGTACTAGGGATCTCAAACTCGATTCTTCGATACCCTCAATTCTTACTAGTATCAAAAGAATTGAGAATCGGTCTTAATATTACGATTCTAGATACTTCGATTCTTAGTTCTTATTGAAAGTACTTGAAACTAAGCAAAACGGAAGAATTATAATAAATAGTATTTGATTATCTTTATGTTAGTTTATTTGCTGTTATTTGCTATATTTTGGTTCAATTAACGGCCCTATTTGGTGAATTTAATAAACTAATGTTTTCGACCGTTGTTTATTTATAAATGTTAGACTTAGTGAGGCTTTATTTGTAAGTAATTATATTATTAATTATGTATAATATGGTTATGTATAATATGGTTTACTATTTGGTAAAATGGATCTTTGTCTTTGTCAAAACTAAAAATGAATTATCTTTACTAGTATTAAAAACATTTTTTAGTCTTTTTGCTGTGCTATGAAGTTGAATAATAATAGTTGAAAAATAATGAAATAGGAAATGTTCAAGAATCAAGAAATCAAAGACATCAAGGAACCGTATATGACATCCTTCAAAAGATCAAGTTATCTGTAGCAAGGTTGTGGCCCATGGGACATAACTGACTGGCCTGCTTGTATGCAATACTTTTATCCAAGCTTCAGTCACACACAAAATAATAGTTTGATTTTAGTGTGTACATAATTTTGAATTTTGAACTGTTTGGTGTGGCTTTTTGCATATTTAGTCAACTATGTATCTTCAGCGTTTATAAATTATACATTCTCAAATTAAAATTGTATTTGTACAATATAATAAAATGAAGTATTTTGTTAAATGTTGAGATGTTTAGTTTGTAGAACCGCATTATTAAATTTTATAATCCTTATTACATGAAAATAAATATATATATTTAGTAATGACAGCAAAATACGTATTTACAGTTATATCTAAAAATTAACATGGATTCATGGAGAAAAAACTCGAGAAATAGTGAAAAATTGTTCGTCAAATATTTTATAATTTTTTTTAAGTGTTCTTTTATGAATATATAATAAATACATAAAAATTAAATGTGTCCTTGTTGAACAAAAAAAAAAGTAGGACAAAAAACTTATTGATCCTTTATGGGTTCCTAAATTTTGGCAAAATTTACTGTACATGAAGTGTGCGGCCTTTCGAGGAATCCATGAAGTGACATAAGGCCTTCCAATGTCAAAAGGTTTCCCACGCACAGCTTTGGGGAAAATCAAAGGGGTGTCAGGGTGATGTTCAAGGGTGTCAAAACTAGACCATGCTTACATGACTTATTAAAATAAACACTTTTAAAACCTAAACACCAAATTAAGTTTATTTTTTACTATACATAGGTTTATTTTAAAACCAATTTTGTGATATATTACAAATTTTTGAGGAGTAAATTTATTATTTAAAATATTGGTAGTAAAAACTATTATCTATACTTTATGCGAAAGATTAAAATAGGAAAAGAGTATTTCAAGCCTTTGCATCACTTGTGGTATTTGTGTTATCACTTTGCAAATAACTAGAGTAAGCCTATTAATTAAATCTTATAGTTGAGATTTTGGATTCATAAGTCAAGTACAGGGAAGAACTTTCCCCAAGACTATTATTTTACATCCCCCTCCACTCCCTATTCCATTAACACAAATTTTAATATCTATGGGTCAATAGAATTTGATTAGAGTAATGTAGAGCTTCTAAATTTTAAGCATGAGAAAATCATATAGAAAGTGCTGGTGAAATTTTTTTTTTAGAATAAATAAATTTACAATATAATGTTATGTGCTAAACAGTTTACCAAAATGTGCGACCTAAGGCCCAGTAAACAAGTTTTGATTAGATAAAACCAATATTTTATAGAAATAAATAAAAGAGTTAATTGAGTAGCAGTATTGGAACACAAATTATGATATAAGTTTTGTTAAAATGTGGTATCAGTATAGTGCTAGTGTTTACGCAATTTAGAACTTGTGGACTTTCTAACAATATTTCTTGAATTAAAGGGCAACTCGCAAGTGTGTTACATATTTACCCACCTCTTGGGCTGTGCTGAGCAGGTCGAGAAGGTGTATCGGGCCATGAGGTCAATACAAGTCTCAGTGAGCTCCATATGAAAGTTCATGAGGGCCTCGTCTATAGGGGGTTTAAGATCTCCTGGTCGTCCCTCTGGACGTATCCCCACCGTTCTAAGAGAGCGGCGACTCCCTTGCTCAGTAAGGCTTGAGCTGCGCTTGCGACTCGATGAGTCTTCGTTGATGAGGTCAGACTTCATGATCAATTGGCCTTCCTCAAATGGTACGATTACATTGGCCTTTAAACCCTAGACGGAATATTGTAACACATAAACTCACTGGTGCAGCTTAAATATTTAATGATGTTTTAAAAATTATTTTAATAAAAACTAGAATAAATTATCGTTTCAACAACAAAAAATTAAATAAGTTTCGGTTCAACTTCATTTCATTTACTTAAGCTAAAATGTACTATGGAAATAATTAATTCAAAATTAATAATCTAAAAATAAAGCTTTGGAACGATTTAACCTTTAAAAAAACACATCAATATTCATTAAAATATAATCAATAATTTCATTTCATCGGGATATTTGAGGTAAATCATGGTGTTGAATAATTTGACCCGCCCCTTTCCTTTTACCCTTCACTTATCGGGCAATTACTGATAAGGTAGGAGTGGGGGGGACATGTAAACACAAATATATAATAAATTACAAATGAGGGAATCAATTGTAGAATGATTTAATGAGATAAGGCACATAGTATAGTTTTGCACATAGTCTCAAAAGTACCATTAAAGAATGTTGATAAGACATTAGATTGTATAGTATACATAACAACTATTAAGGCCTAGCAATCACAGGATACATGGAAAGAAAATTTAGCAAGGTCTTAAAAACAGCTCTTGCCCGTGTGCTCACAGGTGGCCTTAGCCTTGGGTAAGGTCGGGTTCAGGTATAATGAGCACCTGCTAGGTTGGGCTAGAACCCATCGCCCAGCGGGTGAAGACACAACTTTACAAAACACTAGAATTCGCGAGCCGAGCAGGGTCGGCGGCAATGATCCACAAGTTGAGCACCCTTAGAGGAGTGCAGCCAAAAAAAGAAAGTCAGTGATACAGAAAACCCAGCCAATGCCTGAGGGGCAGTATCGGTACCTGAGTCAGATATTCCTGAGGGGAAAGTAACTGAACTTGAAAGGCAAAACACGAGCCGCGTCTGAAGGACAAGGCCGGCCCGCAGGTTGAACACCATAACCTACGTTAGAGTACAAACGAGAGTGCCTAACAAGGCATACTTCCCAGGTCCTCACTAGTACCTGAACCGTTGCTTGCCCGCGAACCACATTAAAAAATACCACAATGGTTACATAGTATGTGGTGCGGGATACAACACTTAGAAACGGCTACCCAAAGTGTAGGGCCGAAAAAGCGCTTGGCGCGTGCGGGATTAGGAGCCAAGTTCGCTCCTATCTCAACACAATAACAAAAACATTGGTCATGACTTAACCCTAAAGTATCCTAACATAACAACCAAAACATTGACCCTAACTTAACCCTAGAGTAGTCCCTGACAATGAAAAGACAAGAAACGCATAACCCTAATCCTGGGGTATATTAACCCTGCTAAATAATAATAGAAATGATACGACCTAGGTCTAGACCAAGCGGTTGGCTATAGCTTTTCTCTCTTGTACTGTGTGACCATCGGTATTATTTCCTCCTATCGAGTGTGGATCCATTGTCCTAGACGTCAAGTCCCTTGGTGTAACGTATACTTCGTTGCCCAGCGGTGTACGCAAGGTTTCTCGGCTGGTGCAGCAGTGATATTGAATATTTTAACCCAGTGCACCGATGAATCTAACTCGTTTACATCACGAACTAACCAAAAGATCGATTTTTAACGAAGACAATATTGATCATGCAAAAAAAAAAATTCTTAAAGTAAAAAAAAACAAAGTCATTTTTTGTTATCTTGAAGTTTTATAAATTATATTGCCGAAAAAGGAATTTAAAATAATAAAGTTTACATGATTGAAAATTGAGAAATAATAAATTAAGCCGAAACGTGAATTTTGATCTTACATTATGAATGAAGCTAGAGCTCCTCCTGTTCTTAATTTGTCCAAGCCCAATAGTGATCATACATAGCGCACACACCACTATATATATGATACGACCCAGAAGGCGGAGCGATGGAAGAAAAGGGGAGGGGTGGACATCTGGGATATTCGGGAAAGATCATGAGCATGAAAGTACAGTTCTGGAACCATCCGAACTGTTCCATAGTGTTCCATAATGAAGGGGCGAGCAGCACATCTTCAGCACCGAAGTTTTTTTTGTCTCTATGCTCTTTGGCCTGACAGTATCAACAATCGAGGCTCAGTATTGAGTTTCACATGTGTCCGGGTGGTTGTGGTCAGCCGCGCTGTTTATTAGTGTTCCCATTTGATGCGGCCGGCAGTACGGTGGGGTAAGTTTCATCACTTTTATGTTGACTCTTTTAGCTAAATGCTACAAATTTTTTGGGTGAAAATTGTTTTAGAGCTCTGATACTGTTTATTTTATTATAGGATGAACTTACCAACCAGGACCCAGACTTCAATGAATGTATGAATGATGATATGAATGGATTACAAGACAGAATGTTAACATTTAGTTAAAATTTGTGTTTCTATTATTCTATTATACTTATATTTCCTTTTATTTTAATCATTTTTTTCCAACATTAAAATTCTGATTCGAAGGTGGATTGGAGATTCGTGTTTATGAAATAGTGTATTTGACCCATCTTTATTTTCTATCCATGTTTCCTGTACTTGCTTCCGTTTAAAATTCAACTAGGACGGAATACTGGAGATATTAGATGGGTGAATACAGCAGTCTAAGCTCCCCACAATGGAGTACATATTATAAGATATTTAGGTTCATAATGCTTGACTAATCCTGTCTAGAGGGTTCTTACCACCAACACTGCCTCAATCAGACATTTTTTAAATTTGTTTATTTTACATGTTTAGGTTATATGCATATGTAATAATTACTCCAAAGAGTGAGGGATTGGGAAGGTTGAATGAAATCAAGGGGGTGTGTATACATTTGTGTGGAGGGAGAGTAGAAAACTATTTTGGAAAAACCACCAGGACCCGACCGGGATTCTAAGCCCGATCTCTCTGTCATTGCAGTCTAATCTATTGGAAGAGTGACTTCTTAGACCATGCTGCCACCGAACCAATCAGCAAGATGCTCATTTTGGTGGCCGCATGGTCTAAGGTCCTACTCTCGCAGTAGACTATACTGCTGATTACAAGGAGATTGAGGTTCGAATCTTGGTCAGGTATACTGAAGGTGATTTTCAAAAATGATTTTCTATATCCCTCCACACAAATATGGGTACACTTCCTATAAATATAACCTTCCTCACCCCTAATATCATCAGGGTAATTATTATATAAAGTGTGTAACCTGAATGGGTAGTAAGATGGAATGCTAAAAACATCTTAAGTGACAAATAACAGAAATAAAATGTTTTGTTCAAGTTTGTTCACCTCTTCACAAATATAATCATTTTGAGTAAAAACAAGGTCTTCTCTCTGTGTCCTCCCCAAAATTATGCATTCCATTGGGTTTTTTTTGTTGGGGTGGTAGCGGGGGGAGGCTCTCAAATCCTTTGAATCCTCAAGAATACTTGAGAAAATATAGTAGCTAAGAATTCTTTTTTTCAAAGATTAGAATGGAATTTGTTTAAAAGCTCTAATACTGTTTATGGGTGGTTCATATCTGACAGAATTACATGAAAAACTTAACAACTAGATCCAGACCAATAATTTAATATCCAACTAAATGCATGGTGATTATAATGGTATAGTAACAAAAACCAATAACATCTAGTTTTTTTTACATCCATTACGGTTTCCAACCTATGGTCTGGGTCAGTTTTTTATTTAAGCCATGTATTTTTCCAGTACCGGCTGGTTAGTCCTGTCGTAGCTTCATAACTTAAGACCAGGACAGGCACAAGGTCCAGTTTCTGGTCATTAATTTATCAATGTGAGAGGGTAAACACACATTTCACCAATGATAAATGTTCGGCCATGCCAGGAATTGAGCCCGGGACTCTTAGCTCAGTAGGCAGACACGCTACCAACCGAGTTAAGGTGTCGGATTAATAGCATTTAGTTACTATTTCAAAATTTATCATTGGTGAAATGTTGGTTTTCACAATGATATTGATGATGTAAAAAATTTAAAATATGCACTTTAAAATGCTAAGAAATGATTTTACTAAATGACCTAAAACTTAGTATATGCTTCATAAAATGAAAAAAAAAACTTATAATGAATGTTTAAAAAAATTCTTCAGAAAATAGGCACAAACTAATATATGTTCTTTTAATTCACCTTGTTTTAGTTGCACTGGACTACAAATGTAATTCTCAGGTTGTCGAAAGTGAAGGATCTACGGTTATCTGCTAGCAAGTTTTTATACCTCGAAAAGCTGTGTTTTACATCAATTGAGTTGATCGGAGCATACTTGAAGTGGGGAAGATTGTTGGCTGTTAAATCCACTTCAATCCCATCCATGGAATATTTATTACCACAGAGTATATCTGAGATTTGACACAAAGTTTTATAACCGGTATTTTTGTCCAGCCCTTCTTCCAGTTTACATGCAATAGCTGTCGCAATATTTCCACGAGCGTTGTTAACACCAGTCTCCACCTGTTTGACTAGTGAAATGGAATCTACCATTGCCTCACCCCTTTTTTCCAGTGATGTGATAGTTGTCGACAGTAATGCAAAGATCGATTTAATAAATGCCTGACTGCCCTCCATGTTTGGCTCAGAGAACATATCTTGAGCAATTTTTATTGAAGCAACTTCATCACAATCAAAACTCTGTACTATTTGTTTCACTACTTGGAAATGTTCACAATAATACAAGCATGCATTCAACCATGTGCCCCAGCGTGTGATGATAGGTTGTGGTGGTAACGCGATGTTTGGTGCTTCTGCTTTGAAATGTGCAACTCATGAGGGTGCTTTTAAGAAAACCTTTTTAACGTTTGCCACAAGCCTGTCTACATTGGAATAATTTGCTCGCACTTCTTCACAAACTCTATATAGACCATGTACTAGGCACATGACATGTACCATTTTAGAGTAAAGTACCTTCAATGAATTAGCTGCTCATAACATATATGATGCTGCATCATTTAGAAATAAAAGCACATTGTCATGTTTTATGCCCTCAGGTCACAGAAGAAACATAACATTGTCAAATATTTAGGATATTGTCGAGTAATTGGCCTTTTCTAATACTTCAGTGGTCAATAAAAATATGTCACCTGGTCTATCCAATTCTAATGTTACAATCACAATATTGGCTGCACAGCGCCCCACAGCATCAGTGGTGTCATCGATAGAAACCCACAGCTTCTTCCCGCGAGTACCGCACCTTATTTTATTTAAAGTTTCTTTGTAGCACTGTGGTAAATAATTCTTACGGAAAGTCGACTCGTCTGGTGTTTTGTGTATTTTTTTCAAAATGCACGTTATTTTGGATTCAATAGTTTATATAGTGGAATGTTTGCTGACACTAACACTTCACACAATTCTTTACTAAACTGTGAGGACTTGGTGGATGATGAAGCAAGTGAAGGTAGCAAGCATTGAACTGCTGCTTTCTTTGATACACGCTCAAGAGCACACACATGCTTCTCAAGACCAATATGCGGTGTCACAGTAAACCATCTTTCAGCCAATACTTTGGTTTCACACAACTTACAATATAGTATGCTTCCATCAGTATAAACACACTATCACCAAACTGAGCTAATATTTGTCACACTAGGTTTAATTTTAGGCATTTTCAAAGTGGTGCTGAAACACTACAGTGTACTGCACACCACAGAACAACTACACCAACTGCACGCTGTGACCTTCCACCCTAACAGCTGTATGCGCCAGAGAAGTACTTGTGACTCAAGTTAACATTCCAGACATTCCATTCTGCAAATAACTTGCTTCCAGCAAAAGCTAGTGTAGGCCTGTTTTTGTATAGTCAACTAACCTTCAGCCAGGTATTAGCAAAATAATATAATGTTGAAATGTTTTATTTCAGTATTTTGAAATAAGTGGGTGTTTTATAAACTTCTACTTAAGGCTTGGAGACGTAATTTCATAAAATAATGTGGCAACATGACAAAATAACCAAAAATGACAAAATTCTTCAAAAAATGACTGAATGATTCTCCAAAATCAAATAAAATGCCCTTGAAATTAAAAAAAACCAGCTAAAAATGCAAAATAAAAAGGATATATTTGTAAACGTGATGTCTTGGACAGAGTTGATATATATTGGAGCGTTGCACCAGACCGCTCAGTAAAAAGATTACATGTTATCAACATCCTAGCCCTAGTGATGAATTAACCACCGTGGACTGGATGTTGTGCCCGTCCTAGTCTTAAGTTATATTATAAGGCATATGAAGCAACGACAGGCCTAGCAAGCTGGTAGTGGAAAATATATGGCTTGAATAAAAAACTGACCCAGGCCGCAGGCTGGAAACAGTAATGAATGTAAAGTAAGTTTACTATTTCTATTGTATTTCTAGTTCCTTTAGTTCAACATTTTAACCAAGATTTGTATTTGTAATTGAAAGTTTGATACGATTAGTTTCTTAATGTTCACTATTTTTTTCATCCAATTTGTGTTGTGTCACTAGGCTTAAATTATATGGTTGTTTATCAAATGAAGAACAACACATTACTATAACATTCACGAGAAAGATTGGTATCTTTATTAATATGGCCAACCATTTAACTGTTCCTGCAACTGGCTCGTCTTCGTGACATTACCCGAGTGCCTTTACAATCACCATTTAAACTGTATTTAACAAAACAATTGGTGATACTCTTGTGAGGTCCCACTTTTACCCCTTCATAAATAGCACAGATAACTGTACACACTAGCTTCTACCCGACAGAGGTTCACATACATAGTTTCCCCAAACACCCACGCTGTGCATAACACTAATTTGCTTTTATATAAATGTGTATATAATTTATGTCTCAATTTGTAAGCAAAGTTGAGATTTGGATTCATAAAGTAGTGGATTCGACCCAATAATTTGTTTGCTTGAGTTAGGACAATACATTAGAATATTTGAACAAACTAGCAAATATCTGAAACACCAGTGTTACAATAACAGAAAAAAAAAGTTGAATGTCAATACAATGTTGAATACAATAGAAGCAACTTATCTGCACTATACCTTGTCCTAGAGGTTCAGCTCACTAGTTTCACATAACTACGTGGCAGTAAGGACAGCCCTCTGAATTGAGTTTTAATGAAAAAAACCCATTTCATGCGAACCCTGCCCTTCCAAGCAAAAGTCTTGTGCGTTCTAATAAATAATATGTTACCGTTGTGATGAACTTGACGAAATCCCTCCTGAACGGCAGACGACACTTGAGGAACCAAACGGCAATGACATGGTGAGCCAGCGAGACGGTGTAGTGGTTGTACTTGAAGGGGTTTGTGTAGGGTAGTGAGATGGCAAACACCGACATGTACTGGTCGCCCACAAAGCTGGCAAACACCTTGGGCAGCCTCGTCAGAGCTGGAGGAAACATAGCCATTAAGACAGTCGGGCTGTTTGCATCATCTGCTCTACAAACCTTTATGGTGACTCTACAGTATCTGCTTCTCAAACACACTTGTTCTAAAACCACTCTTTCTTTCTCCAGCTTTTAAAAAAGGATGATGGGAGAAGTTTTCAAAGTGATTTTTAAATGCAAGGTGTGTAGCTTTATGCATCTAAATTACTTACTTTCATTTGTATTCTTCTTTCAAGAAAATTAAAAACTGTTATTGCATTCATAAGCTATAAAATGACAACTAAAATGAGGCAAAAAAAAAAGTTTGTATCAACTAAAGATAATGTTCAGAGAGGCAAAGTCTTTTAGAGTAGTGAGCGTGAACAAAGCTATTGTTGTTAGTGTTGTTCTAAATTGTGCCTGTGCAGGTTTAGTTTGAACAGACAACTGCACAGAATGTATGCTCTTTTTTTTCCTTTGTATCGAAACTCATGTGTTTTGGATAGGCCTGTTTGAGATCTCAAAATTCAAGGAAGAATTTGAGAAATTGTATTTTTTCAAAATTAGAGCAGGAAAATTTATTTCCCAGGATGTTCGGGAAAAACTAATATTAAAAGGTTATAATTAAGGACTATATTTAAATGTGACGCTTGTATTTATTTAATGCTCATCAACAATATTATTAATTTACTAAAGTTAAATTAACCCTATTTTCCTTTAATTAGACAAATACCCAAAATTACAGCCTTTTATTTTACAGCTACCAAACCTAGTCAACACAATTGAGTGCCATTAAATGTCAATCACACTAGGCTACTGGATGGTAATATTTATCCCTGAATTGATTTAAGGAAGGAAAACACATGTTTAGCAACAAACCATGATAAAAGTGGTTTTTAAATATAAAATCAAATTACACACAAAATACACCTTCACCACGCTTATTTTTTAACAAGACATCTATTAAAGTAATATGATTTTGAATCTTAGATACTACTAATAATAATAATAATTGGGTAAAGTAATATTTCTTGAAGTCCAACAATGCTTTTCGTGTAAGGTTTAGTAACTAAAACATAAGAGAGAACCAAACACACTGGCTCAGTTGAGAAATGTTTTTGGTATTTTTATAGAACAGACTGTGGCTCACTTTTACTTATTCAGATTAGCTTGAATATCTTGATGTTTTACTGTGTAAATAGTTATTAAAATTCAATGAGGATTTTTTTAAAATTTTCTGAGTCAATCTTTAAATATATATATTTATAATTTATTTATATTTATACCAAAAATAATGTATTATAATTAAACAAAATTATAATATTTGGAAGAACATAAAGGAAAGATAGATAAAAACATATATTAAAGAAGGAACAAACACAATATGGTTTTTACAATGAAAATAATAACACATTTAATAATTTACATTGCTGCCAATGGACAAATAGGCAATGGCTGCCTTTTCAAGAAAATCGATAGTCACCACCCAATACCCCGACCTAGGTTTTATTCTATCAGAGCTCATCAGGGAGGAGTGTGAAACACGCAACGCAACTTCCTAAAAGAGGAAACAGAAAAGAAAAAAAAAAGCAGGAAAGGAAATTGGTGAAGAATGATATGATATTTAGGAACAAGTAAAAGTGTGTTCGTTCCTTTTGTATACTTCTATTCACCTTTCCTGTACCTTCTTCCAAATATTTAAAATAGATACCAGTAAGCCCGTGCGAAACTTTCGCATGTTCAACCTTTACCCCTCACAAAAAAAATAGTATTTGTTGGGTTGTTGAAATTAAATACTCAGCTGTAGGCTCGCTGTAGGCTTTGTATTAGTTAAGAAAAAGGGACGTTGACAACAGAAATAATATATAAGATATTCGACATTCCTAACATTCTTATGTATATGTTATTCCTTTTACATCTAAAATGTCTACTTCCTCATACTGACTTATAGAGTAATTACCATGCATGCATATAAACTGAACAGGTAATAATAATATGCGGTGATAAGAAAAAAAGTTAGTATAAATAGTGCTTACACAAGCTAGGTAAAAATAAAGAAAGTTTTGATTTTTTTCCTTCAATCAAACTCCTCCCCTTACAGTATTTGTTGGTCACGTAGTCAAGAGATAAAGGTTAGTAAAAAGAATGACATTTGAGCAATAAAACAGCCACTATCACACGCACTTGACTGTTCTCATTCCACTTATCTTTATTATATTACTATTAAACAAAGCTGAAATATTATAAATAAAGTTAAATAGTATATTTGCTTTATACAACTAAAATATTTGTAAAAGTCAATCATATTTAGAACCAAATTCATGTAGGAGAATATAGGCAGACTCAATCCACCTATGAGAGAACCGAGAGGAATGAGCAGCCATTAATAAAGAAAGTACAAGAATAAACTAGTGAATCTAGGGCCACATGTTTGCCATTGTGTATACATAACTAATACAAAACTTATCATATAAAATTACCTGACCTTTCAGGGATTTCAGAAAACATTTCAAAATGTTTTCTGACAAAGAATTTTCCCAATTTTCCTTCAATGATGATCTGTTTTTTCTTTGATCACTATTTCTATTTTAAATGCTAGTAGCTACTATGCACAAACAATTAATAAGGTATTTTCTAAAGTATTTAAATTCCTTGACTCTTCTTTGTTCTAAGTCAAATTTCGTTATATTTCCATTACATTACCTTACATAAAATAGTTCCCTAGATTTCCCTGATCTCCCCGACTGTAGCCACCAAGTGTACTTACTTGACAGGAACTCTAGCAAGGGATAGCTATGTGCCTTGTTTTATCTGTAGCCACCATGTGTACTTACTTGACAGGAACTCTAGCAAGGGATAGCTATGTGCCTTGTTTTATCTGTAGCCACCAAGTGTACTTACTTGACAGGAACTCTAGCAAGGGATAGCTATGTGCCTTGTTTTATCTGTAGCCACCATGTGTACTTACTTGACAGGAACTCTAGCAAGGGATAGCTATGTGCCTTGTTCTGACTGTAGCCACCAAGTGTACTTACTTGACAGGAACTCTAGCAAGGGATAGCTATGTGCATTGTTCTGACTGTAGCCACCAAGTGTACTTACTTGACAGGAACTCTAGCAAGGGGATAGCTATGTGCACAGTTGCCGATATCTTTGAGAGGTTGAGAAGAACCTCGGGTAGAAGCTTGTACATGGCATCCTTCATCTCAAGCGCACATATTGTGAGTGCCATAACACACTGGCGGGAGCAACGCGAGACAAGACCAAACTCGAGACATTTGATGAGACGCTGCTGATGACCTGGGTCTAGATATCCATGGTATGACGCAAGACTCGCCAATACGGGTAGAACAAAGGTGTGGAACTCTGATCGGGTGAACTTGGGTGGAGTGTTCTGTAGTGACTCGGGAAGTCCAAGGGACTTGTCACTCACCTGACAATATGACAAACATAAGTCATAATTGTATTGTTTTGAAATTTTGTATGCCTATTTATAAACATAAAACATTATAGAGTGATTTTTAGTAGCGACATCTTAAATAAAATATATATAATTAGTTATTTATTATTATGTCAAAGTAAGTTAAAAAAAGTTTAATTTATTTTTTAGTGGTGGACGGGGTCCCAACCGATCCCAAATGCTCGGGGCTGAGAGTCAGGCGGCTCAATCTATATTGGAGACAGTTATCTTTATTGTTCTGTAACAAACTGAGGGGGAGGGGGGGGGGGATTTACTCCCTGTGGTGATACAAACAAGTTGGGAAGCTTGTGAGTCAATCTGCTCTGTCTATCAACAGTTGTATGTTGTTTTTTTTTAATTTACAGGCCCAGTATCTTACAAACTTTAAATCCATGCCATTTTTCCACATAGTTTTTACTTTACTTGAATTTCCTGTTTAAAATTATAAAACAGATTTTGGCTCTTAATTTAATTGAAATTCAACTCCCCCTAGTTCACAGGCAAGTAAATAACAGATACACAGATTCTGAAATTTATTTATTACAGTTCGTGAACATGTTAAATAACCATAGCATCATCAGACTTATCTGGAACATTTCACAACACCCTGCCATATTCTTGGATCTGGAACTAAACCTTCATGAGGGAATATAAACACCACAGTCCTCACCAAACCCACCAACCATCAACAATACCTCCATTTCCAAAGCAACCATCCTCTTCATGTAAAACTCTCTCTACCTTATAGCCTAGCTACTAGAGCCAAACATAAATGTTCTGAGGAAGAATACCTTAATAAGGAATGTTGTCAACTTTTCATGTCTTTAGAAGTCTGAAAATACCCTAAACACATAGTCAACAGTCAAATAAACACAGCTCTATCCAATCAAGAGCCTATCAAGAAACAGCCTCCCAATGACAAACCACCTAGTATTACGAAGGACTAGACAAACTCATATTTACCCTGAACACAGATTACAATATCCTAACCTCATCACCTCACACAAAATCTTCTCAACAGTGCTCCAAGAATCACATTCAAACTTCCCACTAATCTCCGCAACATTCTGGTTCACTCTAAATTGTCTGACACACGCACAAACAACGACAAACAACATTAGGCCAAAGATTTCTACCCTTGCAACAGACCGAGATGCAGAACCTGCAAAATTCACCAACCTTCCACCTCATTTAACAGAAGACACACAAATGGAATACCCCATGAAGGGCCACTATAACTGCTCCATAAAAAATGTTATGTACTGGTTACAATGCAACCACCGCATTGCTCAATACATCAGCCACACCACAGGAACACCCAAACAACGAATGAATGATCACCATTTTGATACCAACCAAAACAACCCTGACAAACCAGTAGCACTTTATTCCCAAACATATAATACAGACTCATGCTATAGCACTAGAGTTATACGAGCCCTCCTCTTAATAGTTAAAATGTTTCACAGCTCCATAGGTGAGAACTTGCTCACCAATATATTATCAAATCCAGGTAACCCCCCGGTTATCAACCTTAGATAGCCTTCACTTCCCTCCTTTCCTTCCAGGCAGGCCTACTCACACAAGCCATTCATGTCTATATGAACAATAATAACAAATAATTTAATTTAAATATAACATTATATCCATCTATCAAGAGTCAAGACACAAGTTTGAACAGGCAACTGCAGAATCTAAGGGGGAAAAACACACAAGAAACAGGCAACAACAGTTTCTAGGTGACCATCGTCTGTTTGTAGCCATGCTGCCATGTTTTACTCTCTTCTGCTGAAGAAGGGGGTCCTGATGTACCCCGAAAATTACATAATTATGTGTTGTGTTTTTAATTGTGAACTTTGAGGCTTACAGTTTTCTGGTGTGTAGGCCTTGCCCTTCTATCTTTCTTTCAATGTTTATAGCCATTTGGTGTAATTTTTACTTGGTTTCTTACAAGCTGAGTCAGTAAATTTTTTGAGCCACCAGAACCTAATATTCCATTAAAAACTTGGTCTCTGCTATATGTTTTGTGTAACTACTCAACCAGAACTGAACAGTGTTTTACTACTCTCATGATGACAAAGATCCAAAGGTTGATCCTTACCATGGCACAGAGTGCGCTGGCCAGCAGATCTATCTCATTGCCGTGATGAGATAAGATGAGAGCTTTGTTTTTCATCACTTGAGGAACTTCTTGGAGGATCAAACTGAGAACCTTCCAGTCTGCAACAAACAACAAAATAACTCACAATAATAACTATTATTAACATCATACAGTTCATACCTTAGATAAATGTTTCTAATTTTGAGGCAATGTATGAAAAAAAAAAGAAATGGCAATTCAGAGGATTTAAATATTTGATTTTAGTGTTTGTATTGAATACACATGGTTTTAATTTTAATTAGCAGTAGCCATGCAATTTAAGGTTTAAAAAAAACTATCTATTTACTTTTTATGGAAGCTATTTAAGAAAGTTTGAATGAGATAGGCCATTGTTTGCACAAAAATAAACAACACAGTTTCCACTTTGTATGTTATGGCCAACCAGTCATGACTCATGAGAAAACTTTTTGTTTAATAAAGGCATTCATACTGAAATATTAAAACTGTATTTGTGTGTGATTAGCTATAATGTAGAAGAGAGAATAAGGTTAGAAGGTGTTATGTTTGTAATTGGATTCTAACAAGCCTGTTTTCTCTTTCTTTACATGGGCTATCTTTACTCAATTTACAGTTATTTGTTTATTTTTTACCTATTTTTATCTCTTAAATGTTAAAGATAAACAAAGAATGCAGTTAAATCACTATTTGAAAAAAATAATATATAAATTAATAGCTTATATACTATCATCATCATCATCACATACAACTACCTAATCTTCAGGTTTCATCTAGGTTTCATCTGGGTTTCATGTTTCCTGAATAATGTACAGTCAATACAAAAATATGCGTTTTAAGAAGTTTCATACAATTGAAAAAAAGAGAAAGCAAAAAATGTTATTTAATATTTTATAGTGAAATCTTATGTAATTTGGGCAAAATTAGTGGTTCAACAAACATTATGTTAAACTTGAGTACCAATATTAAAACTTATTTGACATACTGTGAGAAACTCTTGTAAATGTGTAATTTATTTAGTGATCTGTTTTACTACAATTAAAATTTATGTGACATTAAAAGTGAACATAACATAATGGTGATTGGTTTAGAAAATGTTGTTTGGAATGCAGGTCATATATTATATTATTGTAGTGTTATTTTATTTTAAATACTGTACATCTAATAGTAGATGAGCTATACATCTATTAGAAGCTAATTTAAATATAAAGGAATAAACTCATAGCCACAGCACTGAGACTTAACATTAAATTAAGAGATGCTAGAACATATTTAATCAATTATTATATACACACACTAGATTAGACTATAGAATGATTAGAATCATCAACGCATAGTAAATATTAATGTTAATTTATATTTTTTATATTTTGTTACTTATTTTAATTTGTGATTTTGGGGATAGGATTACTGAAAAAAAGAATAAATGATTTTTTTTTCGTAGCCTACTTTTAACAAGAATTCAAAATGTGATTCGCTAAGTGAGCTCGCTTTTTGATTTTGTTCTTAACAACAAATATTTTGTATTTAAAACGCATGTGAATGAAACCTTTAAACTAGAGATGGGTCGAATCCGCTATTTCTCGAATCTGAATCTACATTTTATTTTCGAATCTTGAATTCAAATACTAGCAAATTGTTAGAAATTTTAATGATTTACAAATAGACCTACATTACACAATATAGGCCTAAATTGTAAATTAAGATCTATTTCAATCATGTTTTCAATTTTAATCAACCCCAACCACTCTCGCGAAATACAGGTTAAAATCCAGCCAAATTTAACCATCTAGACTCATAATATTATTGTTTGAAAATCAAATAAATCAAAATTTGAATATCTTTTAGTTGTTTTTAAAAGTGTTGTTATAGTGAGTTAAGTTTCTAAAAAAACATGTGAAATAAACAGATTAGGTCTAGTTATCCTTTGATCAACTTTAACCATCATTGAAGGATTATAATTTATTTTACTAAGATAGCAAAAATAAAAATATTAACGGATATTTTTAATAAAGACTAAAACAACATGCTTAGCAATTAAACATACATTGGAAATGTGTACTCAATAATGCCTAAGTATGTTTGTTTTAATATTATTTTCTTATTATATCCATTATCTATCTTCGTGTAGAAAACAATAAATATATTCGATTCTTGCGATATTTCGATTTTTGAGAATACATTCTATTTAAAACACAAACATATTTTCGACTCCAATATGTTCATTCCCATTTTATTAGGCAGGACTACGTTTGAATATTTTTACAATTACTTCAATAACATATTTAGAAAAATAATAAACTTAGTTAAAATCAATTTAAAAACAAATTATGAATTAGTAAGTCATTTTTGATTATTAAAACTCGAGAGCGCTCACTAAATAATAAGATTACTTGAATCGATTTTAAACAAACAATCAATATACAATAACTAGGCCGGTATGCATAAAATCAGTGTTGCCAACTGTGCGATCTGGATACTACATTTGATATAATTTCACCACCTGTACAATCCAATTTTAGGATATTTTCTAAAAGTAATATCCTGTGATCGACCTAAGTAACAAATTTTACATCAATTATTATTTTTTATGAAAATCGGTGGGTTTTATCAATATGTCAGAAAGTAGTATCCTGCTGGTAAAAATACAATCCATTTCATGTCCATGTACTATCGCTAGAGACAATAGAGTTGGCAACACTGGCATAAATAAACAGTTTTATTGGTGTCTGACTGTTGACATTATTTATTTTCCATGAAACCCAACAAAATATCTAACTTAAGAATCTTATGCAATAAATTGGGGTTCTTTGCATAGTTGTAGATAATTAAAACCAGTTGGGTAGTAAGAATTAACAGTATCTTTATTTTAATCAATCACTCTGGCGAGTAAACATAATATACGTTATAGCTGCCGACTTTGTATCATGTGTAACGTGTTATAATTTCTGTTGAAAAAAAGCCGTAATTTGTTTTATCTATTTCGAGTTTATTTGTAATTCTAGTTTTGATTTTCAGTTTTTGAAGAGTTTCTTGTGTTCATTAAAATATTTACAAGATTGTTCATGAGGTGAAAGTTTTAGAAGTGAGCATGTGCCGAAACGGTCGAGTCCAAGTTTCACCATAAAGGTGGGAGGGTAGGGTACTAGGCACATAAGATTTTCTACACCTAAATTTTTTTTAATAATGATTTTATTCATGCTAATTTCTTTCGTCCGACAATGGTATAAGCTGTGTTTTTTATGTAGGCCTAACTAAGTAATTTTTGAATTCAAAATATTATGCTTTGTTTATGAGATGAAAGATTCGACCATCGAATCCAGTAAACACCGAATACTCGAATCTCGAATACTTGTCAGGATTCGGTGGATTCGAGGATTCAAAGATTCAAGTGGCCCATCTCTACTTTAAACCATTAAAGTCATTTTTATGTAGCAATCTGATACGGTTTTTGAAAAATGAGCTCTATGATATCAAATGTTTTAAATAAAAATAACACGTAAAACATGCCAGTCAATAAGGTCGATTCTCAATTAGCTGGTAGAAAATAATAAAAAATAAAAGAATAACAAGGACCGCGAAGCGAGTAACTGTTGCCATCTGATGCGAGTATCTCCGATCACTGATATCTCAATCACCGATACTTTTGAGATCGAGTCACTGGGAGTAACGGTGATCAAATGGTATCGGTTTCCATAGTGATGGGTCCTCTCACTGCCATTCGTTCTTTTATTTCAACGCGCATGCACATATTTACTCGGCTGTGATTGGTAGTCTGTATAAATTAGTCCGTAGAAAGTTAAAGTTGAGCAACAACTTCTACGGAGTTATGACTTACGGATAAGGATTCTGTGGTCAGAGCCATCTAATACTGTGGCATCGATTTCTTACAGACCATGGACTAAGGACCACAGACCTAAAGATAAAGAGTCTGTGTCGGGGCCTTTATACGTACTTACACTAATGTGCAATGGTAGTGTGATTGTTAGATGAAATGGAGGACCTACAGTTTAACGTGGGATCTGAACCAGGTTGGAGGCCTGGCATTCCACACATTCACAAGTTGTGATTAATACACGTCTTGTCAAAGGTGAAGGAAGGGTTTGGCAATCAGCTAAATCCATGCCGGGACCAAGGATTGAACCCCGAACCCCCAGCCCAGAAGTCTGACACCTTGCCCCTAGACCGCCAGGTCACCTTATATACTTTTAATCTGATAAATATGTTGTATTGATTTAAAAGAATATAATTAAGCTGTTTAAGGAAAACCTCTTCCCTTTTTGAGGTGTTTTGTTATATGTATTTGGAAGAAGGTGGAGAGAGAATATATAAAAGGGATGAAAATAAAATGACTTTTACAAAGAAAAGAACAGTTCACATTTAACATTGCTGTCACTGGAAAAAGAGGTAATGGCTGCCTCTTTAATAAAATCGATTATTACTGCCCAATCCCCGCAATAGGTTTCATTCTATCATAACTCCCCCTGTTGATGAGCTCTGATAGAATGAAACCTAGGTCAGCGGATCAGGGGGTAGTGATCGATTTTCTTAAAGAGGCAGCCATTACATCTTTTTCCAGTGACAGCAATGTTAAGAGGAAAATATTATTTAGTTATATTAAATATATGGTAATGTACAGTGTTGCCAGCTCACCTCTCTCCTGCCTGAGACAAGCAATGACAAGCTTGCAAGCCTTTATGAGAGACAGCTGTGTCACAGTGCATGTGGGATATGTGGTGGGTGCCGGACTCATGGGAGGAGGGGAACTGCCACCCCCTCCGGTCCGTTCACCCTCTTTGTGGTCCACCAAGAGGTATGGGCTGAACCGCACCTGGCCTGTTACAGAATCTGGGTAACCCAAACCATAGAGGGAATTGGCCCGCAGTCGCAGAAAACACTCAAAGATCTGTAACACAAATATGTATAACTAGCTCTTATAGCAAAGATAGTGTGTGAAGGAAACAGTGAATATTTTGTATTATTGTAGCTAAGTTTGTCAAATAGTGAAGGGAAGGAAAATAGAATTTTAAAATATTTGCATAGATCAGTTATAAACATTTAATCTTTAATTTTAGTATGAAATACTAAACAATATATATTAATAAATAACATATAGTTAAAAAGGTAAAAAAAAAAAATTCCTTAGAGATAATTATATATTCACATCCAACTACTTCACAAGGACCCGCCGCGGTGGCGTAGTTGGCTAACGCGCCAGTCGTGTTGAGCCAGACCACCCAGGACGGGGAGATCGAGGTTCGAATCTCGGTCGGGTGAACTGGGGGTGGTTTTTCCTAAATGGTTTTCCACTCTCCCTCCACGCAAATGCGGGTTCACTTCCTCTAAATTCAACCTTCCCAATTCCTAATCCATTAGTGTAATTAGTACTTAAGCGTATAACCCGAACGGGTAGTAAGACGCGGTGCTAAGTAAGTAGTACTTCACAAGGATCATAAGACTTCCAGTTTTCTCTGACCTTAGGCCTTCCAGGGAATTAAACAAAATTATAATCCAGCGGTTTTTTTTTTGTCACCATGTCCTACTATTCATTCAGATTATAGGTATATCAACACCAAATGATTTATCCAAATGAATTAAATATGGTATCAATGTATTCAGCGGAAAAAAAATGCAAATATTCACAAATTTTAAGTAAATATGTCTGATTTTGGAAATGATTCTTATTTTACCCACATTAAAATGTAATAACTTTATATGATTTTGTTCTAGATAGTGATTTTTCAGAAACAATCACGAAACAAGATAGATACCTGTAAAATATATTTAGTCACAAAGCAATCAAAATTATCGACTCTTCCATGCAAAGCTCAAAAAAGAAATAAAATTTATTAGGAATTGGCCCTTGATCCTCAAATCTTTTAAATTCCTCTAATCCTAAAGGATATTTAAGATTCAAGGATTCAAGAAAATCTTGGATTCTAAACTCAAATAATTAAAAGAGGTTTTTTAACTGAAATTTGTTTTATTTAATACTGATTAATGGTGTTCAGAACCAATTATAATTTTTGGATGAACTTAACAACCAGGCCCCAGACCAGTAATTTAACACTTAACTGAATGAATGAATGAATGGATTTTAAGAAAGAAGATTAACGTTTAGTTACTATTTGTATTTTCTAATATTCTATTTTATTAATATTTCCTCTTATGTTCATAACTATTCAAAGATTTGGATTCAAGATTCAGATTCAAGATTAGAGATTTGGATTCGTAAAATAGTGGTTTTGACCCAACTCTAATATTCATATTAAAAAAGCGTGTAGTGTCTGTCCAGAGGTTTTTTCAGACTTCTGGATAAGATACGTAGCTAAAACTTCGCACAATTATTATTGTTTAAGTGCTGTACAGTAGCTCCACGACTTATTTGGTGCTGACTGACAGCTCACAGCTGACTTCTGACACTCAACATTTAGGTATATACCTAAATTTTGAATGTCAGAAGTTACAGCTGTTAAACACATGTTTTTTGTAGATCATATGGTTCAACGTAGGGATTAATAATTTGGTCTGGTAACGTTTAAAAGCCGTCAGCTGTGAACTGTCAGTCAGCACCAAATAAGTCATGCATAGGGTTTAGTTAAATAAGGCATTATCTTGGTAGAATACCTAAAGTGTAATCAATTGCTTTAGTGTACTACATTCTTTTTGTGTAGTTTTAGTTTCAAATTTATTTATATTTTACTGATTTCAATGGGAATTTATATAATTTATTATCAAGAAAGCATATATATTATAGAGAAGACATTGAATGGGTATATTGAAATGTAAAAAATTGTTTTAATTCATTAAATTGTTTGGATTTTCTTTTTGAGTGGTTGTGGTTTCAAATATTGTTTAGCAATCTATTTATAATTCAAATAAAAGACTTATGTTTTTACTAATTATGAGCGTACAGGTGGGTCATCCCTTGGCATATTTATAAGCAAAGAGACCATAACCTAAAATGAACTATTCAGGCTACAGATGATATATAATTGAAATTCATTCAACAATGTATTTGTGTAAATACAATAATAAGTTCTCTCTAAACAAACATTTTATTTCACATTATAAAATTGACCTAATTATTGAAAATTACCAAACTTTATAAGAAAATTAGCATATATTGTAACAAAACAAAGAAAATAATTATTTTTGCATACTCTTAATAAAAGATACTAATTCGCCGATGGATTTCAACCTAACAGGTAGTTCAGATAAGTTAAAAGCTGTTCTCACCAGGTAGCGTGTACTGCTGACAAGTTCAAACACAGCAGGTTTGAGGTAATGTGCCTCCAGATGGCCTACAAGTAACTTGTAAGCTTTGATAGCGTGAGATGACGGTAGTTGGAACAACTTGGAGGTGAAGATGTTAATGAGACCCACCACGACTGTCTTCACGTCAGCAACATCCTGTTCGCTGGTGATTGGTACATCCCCTTGTTGCTCAAGGGGCCGATTCAAGAGCTAAACATCAAGAACATTTCTTATAATACCAGGGTTCTCATTTCTTAGCAAAAAATATAGACTATAAAACAGGGATGGGCCCTCAAATCCTTTGTTTGAATCCTTAAGGATATTTGAGATTTAAGGATTCGAAAAAATTTCAAATTCAAAACTAAAATCCTTTATATATATATATATTAAATATAATTAAATATATATATATATATATATATTTAATCTTTCACGCAAAATTTGTTTTAGAGCTCTAATACTGCTTATTGTTGGTTCAGAACCAATTATAATTATATGATGAATTTAACAACCAGGCCCCAGATCAGTAATTTCACAACTAACTGAATGTATGAATGTTATAAATTATAATGAATGGATTATAAGAAAGGATGTTAACATTTATTTTCTATTTTTATTTTCTATTATTCTATTATATTTTTATGTTCATAACTACTTTCAAGATTTAAATTTGAAGGTAAATTGGAGATTTGTATTCGTAAAATAGCAAAATTAGCATTTTAAAATTCAAAAAAATTTTGAAAGTATGATATTTACAATGCAGTGGTCTTTAGCTATTGGGTTTATCAAAAAATTATCCAGAAGATAAGATGAATCAGAAATATTCTCGTCCCCAACTCGCTGCCAAATATTAAGGTTCTAATTCTCTTTCCAGAAAAATATAGTTATACTTTCGTGTGAATAGTTCTTTTTTATTATTATTTATTTACTTTTAGCATAATATGTATACAAGGTACGCAATCTAGCAAAGCACTTAGTGTTTGTCAGCCGGTGCCAAACTTTTTTTCATTAGATTTTAAATTATATACTAGACTATTATAAGATAAGAATATTCAGTTTCTAAACCCATATTCTAAAAATACATATCAAGGAAATAGAGAATAATTTATTTTTCACTAAGACTATTACATATGGTACAAAGGAAATATTTTAAAAAATCTTAAGTCTATTTAGTAGCCATTTCATCATTTATAGCAATATTAAAATTGTATTAAGGTTTAAATCAAGTCTATGAACTATATATCCATTTTATTATTCTCTTTTGTTTTGCAAAATTATTATAATAGTATTTTATATTGCTTTATCTAGTGTCATAGGTATGTTCCGGCCTATTTATTAAGTATTTAAATAATAAAGATTTGAAAGAATGTACAGGAAGCATCCAATGTCCTTTTCCTGTGTTTGTCCTATATGTTTTACCTTCTATGTGTTCCTGTCTAAGTGTCCAATCATTCTTAAATTTTTTCATTTTTCCTCTTTTTTTTTTAAGTTGCGTTATGTGTTTCACACTCTTCCCTGATGAGTTCTGATAGAATGAAACCTAGGTCAGGGGATTGGGCGGTAACGATCAATTTTCTTTAAGATGCAACCATTACCTCTTTGTCCATTGGCAGCAATGTAAGGTATTATTAATAATTATTATTATTTACCTTCATCATTATCATTATTATTATTATTATCACCATCATTAGTGACATTATTATTATTATTTTGACAAGAATACAATCTGTGTATTTACTTTCTTTTTTTTCTAAATTGGTCTGATAATTGCTATTTTAAGTTTTTGCTGAATTAAGCTCTGTTGAATATTAAGATTAATTAATTTAATTATCATCAGGGTAGTTCTAGTATTAATTTATTTCAAATCTTTTTTTTTCTAATTTCCTCTATGGCTTCACTCTTATTTATGTTTAGTGTCTTGATAATATATTTTACACTAGCATATGTAGCCTTTGGTATACACATGCTTTGGTGATTTGGTAGTCATATTGACTGTAATTTATATCCATTTATATATCACAACTTTGATGTATGGTATTTGAATAGGTAGCCTGATATTTGAATATTTTACTAAAATTATTAGCAATATTTTCTATGTTTTAATTTTTTTTTACACTTCATCATTATCATTGTATCCTAAAGAATAAGACAACCTTCAAGGTAACAATAATTTTTATTGGCACAAAAAAAACCTAATAAGGTAAAAAGAAATTAAAATAAGAACAGGTACAAAGAAGGTATAGCATATAGCTCCTTAGAGCAGTGGAAGGTAAATAATAGACACAAATCTGTGCTTAGAGCAAGGTCGTGGCATCACAATTGTAAACCAATGTGCAGCGCCAAAGGCAAAAATATATGAAACATCAATATTAACATGGCACAGTGCCCCTTTAAATTACAAGCAATAAGCGCAACACAATAACAATTAACTATGCATGATAACGGCAAAATGCCCCTTTAACGTACAAGCGGAATATTATAATAATAAAAAAATCAAATAAATATGTGATTGTAGAAAAATTACTCTACGAGTTCTGAGGGAAGCGTTTGTAAATATGTGTTATTGTTTTTACTTTTAATTGTGCTTAATTTTCCTACAATTTCATAAATCTTTTCTTACTATTTAAGAATTAATACTTGATAGATATAGGATGTAGTTTGTACCCATAGTTATGTATGCAGCAGAAATATGGACATATGGAGATGATTAGAAATGTGGAGAGAATGCCAGCTGACATGAGGAGAAACAGGATTAAGAATGAAGTCCAAGCAAGAAATTAGTGTACAGGAAATACATGTAATAGTAGAGAAAGCAAGGCTGAGATAGTATGGTCATGTACAGTAGCCCCATGGCTTCTTTGGTGCTGACTGACAGTTCACAGCTGACTTCTGACAGTCAACATTTAGGTATATAACTAAATTTTGACTGTCAGAAGTGACAACTGCTAAACACATGTTTTTTGCAGATCATATGGTTCGGCGTAGGGATACATAATTTGGTCTGGTAGCTTTTCAAAGCCGTCAGCTGCCAGCTGTGAGCTGTGAGCTGTCAGTTAGCACCAAAGAAGCCATGGAGCTACTGTAGTGTGGATGAAAAAAGGAAAAAATACCAAGGAGATTGATGGAGATAAACTATGTAAGAAAGATACTGTTAGGAGAAAAGAAAGAGAGGAGAGGAATATTTAACAACAAGTGTGGCAATGAGAGAAGAATGGAGGCAAATAAAGGAGAAAAAATAGTGAAAAGACAAAGGAAGATGGCAGCATTTTACTAAAGTAAACCGGCCACATGCTAGAAACCATTGAATATGATGATAAATAATTGAATATTTTCATTCGACTAATTAAATTTAAATCTTGTTTAAAAATGTGGTAGCCCAATGGCTAAATAATTTTAAAAAAATTCTTAGAATAAATCTAGTGGTACTCACCTTCTCAAGAATATCCAAGAGTTCTAGACATCTTTTGTTCTCACATTCAAGAGCCAGGTCCACAAGAAGTTGGGCTGCTACATTCCTCACTAAGATGTCAGGATCACACTCGATGTGTTGGAGTTGAGGCACTACAATAAGTTCTATTAGCTCATCCTCATAAGCTGGCCTAGAAAAAAATATGTTCTAGAAGGTCAGCCTCATATAATGGCCTATAAATACTAATACATTATGTTTTTATGGAAGCAGGTATAGGAAAGAATTTAAATATTTACACATTCATCTATAGAAAGTTATTAAGACAAATGAGGGGCCTAAACGGAAACGGGTACAAGTGCACTTTTCTTACTTCTGAGATAAATGGCTTCAAAGTTGGTTGGTTATTGTAAATTCTGAGTAAAAATGTTGTTTGGTTTGTATACTTAGGTGGAAAGCTGCATACTTTAGCTGTTTTTTCATGTAGTTGAAACCAATTTATATCATCATCTTTTTAGTATATCATACAATCCTTCAAGCCCTTGCTTTCACTTATACCCTTCTGCCTCCAACATGTGCACTTGTACCCCTATGCTCTGAAGGGTTTGTGCCAGTTAATTTATAAAAGTACTACATTTTATCACATTTTTATTGATACAAAAATATTTTAAGCACTTGAAAAGTAAGAAGTTTTACAAAAGTACAAAAACTAAAAATAATTTTTGAAAAAATTGTCTTCTCAAAATTCTTGAAAGTTATTGTTTTCTCTTCTTTCCTAGTGAAACATAAAATAATGGGAACCCTAAGTTTATTCATTATGTGACGCCTATTTTTGGATGATTTTTTTTTCTACTTATCATAGTCTGATTGTAAAATGTCATCATCGTTGTCCTCAATTTCTTCTTCTCTTTCGCTCAATGATGGGTGGTCAGCCAGAACTTTTTTTTAAATCAAGCCGTTCAAAGAGCATTTCTTCATTTAAAGTATCTTTGTAGAAGAGTGAGAATGGAGTGTACTTCTCAAAATGCAGCCATTGCATTTTTCGGATACCAACTATGTTATCTTTCATATGAATCTTCACTGCCTGGATTGATCGAAAGTCGTTGAGTTCNAAACATTTTGGCTTTTCCAATCACAATGTCGTGTACAGCAAAGTTATACACCCAAGGCTGACGCAAATAATACACTTTACTGCATGTCAACAGAGGTGTTGGTAATGTTTTTTGTAAATCAAAAGAAATTGCAACATGACTTGGTAACTTCCTTGCTAACTCCCTGGCATTTTTCTTGCCTGTTCTTGCTGAGTCAGCTTTACGTAAATGAAGTTCTTTGCTATCCTCTTCCTCAGTTGCCTTTTTGATTGTGTTGTTATTGTATCACATGTGGTACATGTATCACTGTAAGGTTTGTGGAAGCTTAGATTAAAGCAAATATTAAAAATCGTCATATAATAATGAAGTTTCACTTGTAGTTTTCCTTCAGTTTGACACTTCTCTAAATATAGCTCAAACATTTTGTTTACACTAAGTGAATAATCCAGGTTACTGTCTATTAGGATTATTTTTCCTAGTGTAGTGAGACTGAAATTTTGGGAATTACTTGATATGATTTTTGACAAAATCAATCTGAGAGAGTGGCAGTTTGTTTGACGGAGAATTACGGCCTCTTTTGTCAGTCTATGATACCACTAGTAATTTTCTTCCTCAGAGCATTAGTAAATCGTTTGTTACTTATGTCAAGCGTTCTTAGGAAAAACTTTTTGCATACACGTTGACCTTTCAAAGTTATGCAACTGCTCATAGATTTTGAATACTGGGCGTTTGCATCATGTCTTTTTGGGTTCAGTTTTTCAATGCAAGAATTCATAAATGCTGCCTGCAGATCCCATGATCCAAACTCCAGTATCTCTCAAAAATGACTTTCCTGTCTTCGTCAGAGAAATTGTCATTACATTTATAACGGCATGCATGGACATAATCTTTAACATTTGTAACATTACAAGGATGTAATGCTACTTCTTAACCCCATCTCTATCGGTGCTGCTGAACTGTCATACTACCCGTTCCAAGAAACGGCAGGAAATAGTTAAATACAATAGTAAGCTTCTCTATTGTAATTTCTAATAGAAACAATCCATAAATAAAACCATATCTTTCTTTACAATACTCCTTCTACTTCTACTAATAATTCGATTAGCGAACGTACCCTCTGGATATGTTGGCCTGGACACCCATGAAAGCTAGCTGGCTGCAAACGTCCTAAGTCGGCGAGTGGGGGCAACCTTGCTAAGTGCACCCGCACTAGATGTGTATATCGGACAGACAAGAAAGAAACTGGCTAGCGCATGTTTGTGATCACCATGAACCTGGTGAAGATGACGTAGCTGACCTCGCCCAGAGCTCTCTACAGACCTCTGACGTCGCTGACCAATCGTTAGGTGAGAATTCAAAAATCGACACTAGAAACCGTTGGCTTGAGCGGTGCGACCTACCAGAGGCCTCCGCGATGGACTTCCCAAGAATATGGCGTGATTTCCTCCCCCCTTCACGTCACCGACCAAATAGGCAACTTTCACCCCCTTTTGTGCTACGCAGTTAGATCACTATATAACATGTAACCTGCTAAGAGAACGGGATTATTATTATTATTTGATTATTGAAGATGAGTGTTGGACTTGGCTCCGCCGTGAGGAGTGCTTTAATTGACTCCGCCGTTATGATAGTCCATTTATTGGCTCCGCCATGAATAGAGTAACTCTTTATAACTCGTCTATCAAGAACGCCCGTACTCAGGATTTAATATCAACCAACGACTACAGAACCTGCCGACGTCAAGATGGATCTCCACTACCACAAAGTGAAACTGCGATACTCGTCGCCATTTAAGACTATGGACACTGTGGAAAGGACATTACCTTATAATGTAAATATTCGTCGATTGTTTTTTTGAGAACTTATTAAATAAACTTAATGACTTTATTCTTTGGATAGTAATGGGTAACTCACGTGTTACGTAACGTCATGGCATTTGTAAAAGTTCTAGAATATTTGTTTAGGGTTAACTGGTGTATTTTATATTTACTTAATGTTAGATTCTTATTAAAATTTACAGTAAAAATGTGAGAATTACTATTTAATATTACTAATGAAAGTTTTTATGTTTACCTAGTCCACATTGTTAGGACAAGTACGTGATTGGTTAGTTAGGCTCATAAAGCCTCTTGCAAAACAAGTATTATTATCTATTTAGTTTATTCTGAAAGAATGTTTTCCCGCGATCAATGTTTACAATTTTCTTTTGCTACTAGGATGGTCAAGGCCACTTTATTTATTATATGTTGTTTTGAATATATTAAATTACTATTTACTCTAATTCTCTCTGCACCATGTTTCTTGTTTATTATTTCTATTTTATTATGTCCATTAGATTATACCCTTTCTTCCTCGTATTATTTTTTTACAGTGGTCTATTACTACGAGGTAGATTGAGAGGGTGTAACACATTAGCTCCATAGATAAAAGAGTATTAATGGCAAAGAGATACAAGTGAGCTTGTAAGCAGATGAAGGTTTCTGCAAACAGTATAATTTCAAGTCACCAGAGAGCAGCATTGAGTGGGAATTTAGTTGTATGCCTTTGCCATTATCTACTTTGGTGTATCTAGTTTGGATTTATGCACTTAACTCATTTTTCACGGAATCGTCACTTGTATCCCTTTCCTTTTAGGTCCCTCAAATATAAAAAAATTTAAAAAATATACAGTTAATAGGTTTGGAAAATTTTATACACTGAATCTAATCAGTTAAAACAGCTTTTAAAGAAAAGATGAAAAAAAATCATAAAAATTATTTTAGAAATTAAAACAAAATAAGAATGAATTATGTTGAAGATGGAGGGGGGTTTTGTTTTCTTTTACATGTTTGGATGAACCTTCTTAAAAGTCAATTTGTCTACTATTTTAGGGAAGTAGATTAAGTTCTACTCTCTTCTAAAAATGTGACAATAAAATGGAAACAAAATGGGGTATATAGTATTTGTTTCCATCACTACATAACAAAATGTACCTCAAAAAGTTAAAAATGGTTTTCCAGAGAGTTATATCCTATACACAGTATATTTTATAAATTTGTTTTGATTTACTGGCTTTCAAGTAAATATATACATCATTTAGACATACTCTTAGGCCATACTTTCCATCTTACCACCATCTTTAATTTTTGTATACTAGGATCTCACCTGCATTAGACAGCTACAACTCATTGTGTTTGACTTATAAGCAGCACCCGAATTTTGATGACCTAATAGTTATTTAAAAAATAACCTATAAAATGACCTCAAAATTCTAAAAAATGACTTTAATTTTAAAAGATGATCTAAAAAATGCGCGCGACTAGATCATACATGTGCCTTTCGAATGGAAACTAAAAATTATCCACTTAATGAAGTCTTTCATAACTAAACACTTTCATTCTGTTAAATACAATATTGATTTACAAATATCTACTTCAGAAGTAGTATCTGCCCCCTCCCAACGCAACCCCCTCCAGCCTAATTTTAGTCTCACCAGGAATATGTATTTTACAACCAAACAAAAATGGATACAAAGTTCATACCCTACATTATCATCTCATTCCGACAACTGAATGTTGGAAACATTTATAAAATCGCGGTAGTTTCAAAAATAAACTAATTCAATAAAAATGCTTTAAAAATAGACAAAAATGTCTAAATTAAACTAAAAAATGCATATAACTGCTTAAAAATGACTCTAAAGGGAAGCAAACAAATAAAATCTGACCTAAAAATCTAAAATGACAAAAAAAACCATAAAATACACATTTTTACAAAAAAAAGGGGATCGTGAATAGAGTGTATGTCTGTGACGAATCAAAAAATGATGACATGTCATCAAAATCCGGACCTTGCTTATAAGCAATTACATAATTGCATGCCTACCTGAAGCTGAGAAGGATCATGGCACTTTAAAAAGACAGGGTGTCTACAAAACATATTTTACAAACTTCCCTGATTTTTCCACGTGTTCCAGGCAACATTTTTCAATTTTCCCTTATTACTTTTTTGCAGTTTTAATGATGACTTTTGTTTTATTTATTATTGATCACATATTAAAAAAGTTTGTATCTACTAAACATAAACAGTTTTATCAGTTATTTTAAAAATTAAAATGTTATTTTATTTAGGTATTATTAACTTTTGTTTTCCTGTACCTTCTTCCAAATATAATGAAATTGCCTCATATAGCGAAAAGAGGTTTTCCTTATTGAGATAACTTTTGTTTTAGTGTTTAGTTGAGAAATTAATGGGATATTTTAGACATATTTTTAATTCCCTGACTTATACATATTTTTAGTTAAATTCCCTGAAATTTCCCTGTTTTCCCTGTAATTCAAAAATTCCCTGACTTTTCCAGGTTTTCCCTGTATGTAGCCACCATGAAAGATAAAGGACAGTAATATTCACAGGTTACCTGTTGAGACTAATAACATTGGAGAGAACATCCAGTGCTCTCACTCGAATTGTGGTCCTGGTCTCCTGTTTGAAATATTTGTCCACCAGGCTATGGAGTTTCTGGATCCAATCAGACCGTATGGGTATTATGTTGTTAGATAGAAACGTTATGAGGCGCAACACTGAGGCTTCCTGAAACAAATACATATTTATGATTAATATTAACTTACTGAGAGGGTTGAAACTCCCTTTTAATAATCATTATAATACATTAACATATATAAAATCACTGAATGAGCACTGTTAGGGGTTTGCGAGCTCATAGTTTTCATTCAATTCGAGCTTGAACCAACTTCTAAGAAAGCTCCAAATTATCAGGTCAAGCCTGAGTTAAATAGATATATATATATAAGAGATATCATGATTGGTGCTTTTCTCCATCCCTACTCGTACACATTTATAAATTTAATCTTTTTATAGCAACCAATTTCACATTAAAATGTTTTTATTTATAATTCATACATTCGGAAAACTCAATGGGAGACCATTAGAAAGACCAACATGCAGATGTATGTAAGATAACAATAAAATACGGCAGCGATGTAAATTGTGAACTGTGTTCTTCTTTTCATTGTGAAAGCCATATTGTGTTTGTCCCTTTTATATGTTTCTATCCAGCTATCCTATACCTTCCTCCAAATATAATACAATTACCTCATAAAGCGAAAAGAGCTTTTCCTTATAGAGATATAATAGAATAGAACTGAAAGAGATAGGATGTCATGAGGTGAATTGGGGAGAAACTAGCTCAAGAGAGGGATAAGATTCAGTGAGGTGGACTGAATAGAACTAGATCAAGCTAGGACATAGAGTAAGTAATTATACTATACAAATACTTGGGTCAAACGGTAATGTTTAATTTGTGTAAGGTCACTAGGGCACAAAGGCATGTTGATTACATTCAAAATTCACTTGTAATAAAGTGAAACAGCAAAATAACTAATAATGGTCACAATGAAAAATTACACAATTATGAATACTGTTAATTCAATTAAATGCCAGAACTTTAATTCAATGGGACTTGAGAGCTAAGAAAATTGTGGTATTAAGACTGATTTACAATTTATTGAATCCCAGTAATAAACAAGGTATGGAGGAATCGAGTTTGACATCTCGATTATAGTACTAAAACTTAACTACGGTTTAAATTAGGCGGGATAACCAGTAAACTTACCTGAGTAATTCTGAAGTAGAAATTTAGTTTTAAAACAGTTAAAAACAAACACATTTTTAAAGACAAGCTTTCACTATCACAAACCTTTTCTTCAGGTTCAGGGAGTAAACTTTAATTCTTGGTTGGAGTGAAAGGTTGACTGTCAACAAATAATTTTATTTTTCAGTTAGGATAATATGGTATCATATGATCTTACACAAATATAACATACCCTTTTTTTAGCATTTTACTTTTGATTTTTAATATATTACATTAGTGTGTATAAATAAATAAATTATAAATATGTTGGATGCATGGAAAAATAGTGAAAGTGTAAATTTTGAGGAGTTGAAATCGAGGTTGAAATTTAAGAATCAGAATCAATAAACGAAAGAGTTGAGGCATCTATAATGTATGTATTATTTTCTTTCCCTTTCTTTTGTGTTTTTCAGTTTCCTCTTTAAGGAAGTTCTTCCTGCACTTCACACTCCCTTCTGATAATTTCTGATAGAATGAAACCCAGGTCAGCCATTGCCTCATTGTACAGGGGCAACAATGTAGTGTGGACTGTGTACTTCCTTTCTTTATAAAAGTCATATTGTGATCATTCCCTTTTATTTATTTATAGCCTTCTTCCATATATAACAATAATGTCGTGACCTAACCCCGGTGGGCTTGATCTGTCAAGATAGCTTGCAGGAGGCAAGGTAAGGCAAGGTAGTTGTGTAGGTTCGAAATAATATGTAGGGTTATGAATTTTGGTTTAATAGAACTTACTAAAAGATAATACAAAATGTGATGTATAGACGAAAGATAGAGAAATAGAGAGACTGGATGCCCTCGCTTATGACAGAATTCGTAACTTGTGAATACTTAGACTGATGGAATTGATTTACACTGTGAGTGACCTGTAAAAAACTCGATCTTGGAGGATGTCCTGTAAGTAAAAGTGCTACTGATGACCTGAAGATGTAGTCTGATATGGTATGGCGTTGGGCAGCGTAACTGCCTGCGATATTGTTGGAATTGTGACAACCCCGATGCCAAAAAATAAAAGTATTTTATAGCCCGCTATGGCCAACTAGTTCAATTATTGTTATGAATTGTCAGCACTCCTCTGCAACCTTTCTAGTTTGTCACTTCATATACGCTAAGCCAGCGATTTTAGCGCGTGCATCCACTTGAGTTATGTAAATCAAAACGAACATTAAAACATTGCTTGGTGGTTATGACAATATGTGTATTTTAAAGATTAAAATTACATTTCATTACATACCGGCCTGACTGGAGAGCATCTTTCAATCAGCTCAAACACCCTGCGCACTGAGCCATGAAACTGGCCCAGTTCCATCAGTTGCTCAATAGTGCAGATTGTGTCATGGAGAGTGCTAGTAACTTGAGATGCAGGGCTAGTTCTGGAGTCTGTTTCTATATATTAAAAAAAAAAGCTCAAGTAACTTAGTATATTAAATATAAACGATTAGGAACCAAACATAAAAATCAATACATTACATATTTACAATATATTAACTTTTTAGTTGCAGACACTTTTAAATCAAATGAAGTTATTCCAATAACTGACAAGAGATTTTACTGTATAGAACTTATTATAAAATTGGAAAAATTTAATTTTGAATACTCTAAGGATCTGCAAGTACTCGAATTTTTGAACCAAGCTTTTAATATTTACTCAGGATTGAGCTCCACAGATTTATAATTAGAACAATTTCTAGATTATGTCTAACTAGCTATTTCTGAATGATGTTTGTGTAATGTGCAATTTATGGTAAGGAAAGCAAAGGCGAGGGATAGGGCGCGTGCGAGACAACCCTACAAAGAGGTTAGTATGAAGACATCTAGAATGTTGTTTAAGCCAGCAAGTGAGCATTCTCGTTGTCAAACGGAGTAGGGTGGAGACAGATAAAGCAGGCATCTCTTTGTAGGGCTGGTGTAATAAAGCTTGGTGCAAGACTATTTCAAGTACACCTCACGAAGACGAGAATAAACTTATTCCATAGAGTTCAAAGATATCTGCTGTCGCTATTTTTCGATCATATACAAGCCATGACTGCTTGGGTTCCCAACTCTAAAGGACTCCTAGACGACTCTATCCATCTCCTCCGTGTAAAGAAGCTGATTCTACAATGTATGAATATTATCTAGTTCACTCAAGGGCAATGATTTAAACTCTTGCTATTGAAATGGAAGAACTCCAGTAGAAGCCAACCCACATTTTAAAAGAATACTGGTTTAAGTTCTTTCTCTAATTGATCTATCTCTTTAAAAGTGTCAATTACCAACTTCGGTGGCAGCATGGTCTACCGCACTACTATCCCAGTAGACTAGCCTACTGATCACGGGAAAATTGAGGTTCGAATCTTGGTCGGGTGTAATAAGGGTGATTTTTACAAAATTGTTTTCCACACACTTTCTTTCTCTTGCTCTCTCTTCCAAACTCTATCTCTCTCTAACTGTTTCTATCAAACTCCCACTCTTCCGAACTCTCTAACTCTTTTGCTCTCTCCAGGCAAATGTGGGTATACTTCCTATATATATATATATATATATAGCCTTCTAAATACCAAAAACCATTAGCATAATTAGTAGGTAAGCATACAATCAGAAAGAAATAGTAAATAGAAGGGTCAAGGTCAGCAACAAAGTAAAAGGCTGCACTACAGATGGCAAGAGAATTGAAGGGTTATCTATAATAATAGATATTCACACCCAATTCCATTTTTATGAATAATGTTTTAAAACTATAGTAAATTGAATCATAAATATTGTTCCGTTACTTATATCTATAAAACCTGATTTAAGGTATTAAATAAAAGATTAGAATTTGTTAACCTAAATGTTAACCAAAAGTTGGTAAGTAAAATATTAATATTTTTGGTTAAAAATAAATTCTCAATAAAGTGATATGGTGCAGCTAATAAAAATATTATGCCAGAAATTTGTGTATATCAAACAAACCAAAATATGGAGGTTAAAATAATATAATTTAGTTTGCTTGGATACACAGGATACTGATATTGATTTGGAAGGAGAACCAGGTACCTAAAGACAGGAAAAAGGGAGATATACCTCTTTTCAAGAAAGGAGACAGGAAGAGGTGTCCAAATTATAGGGGGATAATGCTAATGTGCCAATGTACAAAAACATATGAGAAGATATTGGAGAAGAGAATAAGAAATAAATTAAAGGAATGTGGAAAGAGGAACAGCACAAATTTTGGGAACAGAAGTCTACAATGGACTTTCTTTGTGATACAACAGCATATGGAAAGAAAGTATGAATTTGAGAAAGACTTGGTAATGCTATATAAGGATGTGGAGAAGGCATTTGATAGCGTGGATAGAAATAAAGTTTTGAAAGTGATGGAGGGGATAGAAATGGATAGAGGAGCTGTAATGAGGATGAAAAGCAGGTATGAGGACAACAAGAGTTGTGCTAAGACAGAGTGGAAGAACAGAATGGTTCCAAATAAAAAATGGAATAAAGTATGTGAGTACCCTCTAATCACTACTATTTGTAATGGTAATGGAAATGGTCGTGAACAAAGTGGCAGGAAAACTCGGGGAGGAAAGAATGAAAGCCATGATGTTTGCTGATGACTTGATGGTATGGGGGGAGAAGGACAAGTACGTACGGGAACAACTACAAGAATGGAATAAGGAAGTAAAAGAGTGTGGAGTGAAATTTAGTGTGGAAAGTGTTAAGTGGTGGTAATGACAAGAAAGAGGATAAGGCCTAATAAAGCTATAAGGTTGGATGGAGTAGAGCAGAGAAAAATACAGAGCATGAAATATCTAATAAGCATCATAAATGCTTCAAAAATATAGCTCTAATTCAAAATTTGAATTTTTCTTCCATTTCAAATGTGAAATATTCTTGAATCCTTGAGTGTCAAATATCTTAAGAAATTGAGAGATTCAAGGATTAAAGCTTCCAGCCATAACTTTATTTTAAATATATGAAAAATTGTGTCAAACGCTTGTATTACATTAAACATTGAAGGGAGGATTGAAGGGCAAGGCTTACACACTTACCAGAAAATTGTAGGCCACAAAGTTCACGATTAAAAACACAACAAAACATATAATTATGTAATTTTCAGGGTACATCCATCAGTCCCTTTCTTCAGCAGAAGAGAGTAAAACACAGACTGGACTATGGAACATGGCTAAAGGTAGATCATGGTCACTTAGATTCTTCGGTTGCCTGTTCATACTTGTGTCTTGACTCTTGGTATATAGATAGATTGTTGTATTTATACTATAGTTAATTATTTAAATATTTTTTAATTGAAAAAATAGACTTCGCACACCCTTAATGGTTAGTAACCCAAAAAATAAAATTATAATTTTATTTAATATTCCTAAAACGCAGTTTTAAACAACCCCCAAATCCCTGCCCATATAAATGAAGCACATTTGTTCACTTGGGCTGGCTGTCCCACAAGAAAGTTTTTTTTTTTTCATAATGTCTTACTATTGTTTGTATACACATAAGAAAGGGAAGTTAGAGCAATAATAGGTATAAGATGTACACTTATTTTACTCTTAAAAGTAGCAAGCTTATCTTGCTTGTTGCCATTATAATATAGTCCATCAAGATAAGTGTGCACCACTTTTGAACTAAAGTGTACTATATTTGGAAGAAGGTATAGGAAAGGTGGATAGAAACATATAAAAGGAACAAACACAAAATGGCGTTTATAATGAAAAGAAGAACACAGTTTACACTTTACATTGCTGCCTTTTTCTATTTTTCCCTTTTGTGTTTTTTGGTTTCCTCTTTTAGGAAGTTGTGTTGCACGTTTCACACTCCTCCCTGATGAGTTCCGATAGAATGAAACCCAGGTCAGGGGATTGGGCGGTGACGATCGATTTTCTTTAAGTGGCAACCATTACCTCTTTGTCCAATGGCAGCAATGTAAAGTGTGAACTGTGTTCTTCTTTTCATTGTAAAGGCCATATTGTGTTGTTCCCTTTTATGTGTTTCTATCCACCTCTCCTATACCTTCTTCCAAATATAATACAATTACCTCATAAAGCAAAAAGAGGTTTTCCTTATAGATGAACTAAAGTGTACTTAATACTGTCAAGCATTAAGCTATTTGTGTTTTAACAACTTTAGATAGAGATGTTTTTCTAAACCTTATATATGTATGCCTCCCATCCCATCCCTTCAGTAACCAGTTTGTTGGCCTTGACTTTTCAATGGCTCTCAGTACAGTACTCTCCCCTCCAAACTACACACTTCACAAGAGTTGAGAGAAGTTATTCCTCACCAGACACTGTTAAAGGCAAATAAAAAGACTTATACAAAGAGCTCAAAATTGCCGAATTTGAGCCTGAAGCTCAGCTTGAAACTATAAATTGAGTACTCACATATCCTTAAAAATCACCAGTGATGATGTGGGTAGTATTATAATGCCTAACACCGAAAGATTATAGGACAATTTAGCACCGATAGTGTGTTGTCTCTGCAATCCTACCATAAGTTCATACTTGAGTAAAATAGATTACCTATATGTTCTATGATGGCTTCCATGATAGAAAGGACAAGGTCCCAAGCTGGATCTTTTAACTCCAAACCAAACTTGTTGACTAATCTCTGAATGCTGAGCATCACTTCGTACATCACAATAGAGTTGTTGCTGCTCAGAACCTATGAACATAGCGATATTAGAACATAACAGTTAGATAGGGTATGAGGACAATTCTTGGGCCGCAAGGTCAAGGTAATTAAAAAAACTGTTACAGTAACATAAAATTACAGGTGATCGACTCGAATGCTTGATACCCTTGATTCTTACAGATGTAGAAAAGATAAAGAATCAACCTTAATAGCACAATTTTAAATAGCTTGATTCTTAGCTATCAAATCTGCATAAGTAAGGGGGAGATACAATGTAAGAGAGAGACTTGGAAAGTGGAGAACATGGAAATTAAGTTTGTGAGAAACATGTTAGCCGTCACAAGGAGAAACAAGATTAGGAATGAAGTTATCCGGGAGAGAGTAGGGGGTACAGGGAGTACATAAGATAGTAGAGGAAGAAAGACTGAGAAGGTATGGGAATATAATGAGGAATGAAAAGAAGAGGATGCCAACGAAAATGATGGTAATAAGTATGTAGGAAAAAGACCGCAAGGGAGACAAGAAAGATATGGGAGGCGCAGATAACAAAAAGTGTGCGAGTGAGAGGAGATGAATGGAAGCAATTCAAGGAGGAAGAGTGGTGGAAGAATAGAGGAAGATGGAGGCTTGTTACTAAAGTGACCCAGCCACAGGTTGGAAATAGGTGGTGGTGATGATGATGATGATGATGATGATGATGATGATGATGATGATGATGATGATGATGATGATGATGATGACGACGACGACGACGACGACGACTAACTTCACTACTCGGTCTCAACATGTACCGTTGCTGCAGTACAACATGTCTACAAATCCCCACCACCAGTGTGTGTTGCATAGACTTACCCCATTCAAGCAGACGGTGTGCCCAATCAACTCACAACAACAAGGGTTGCATCATAACGACTGACTGTTCAACAAGAATTGAACTGAGTGTCGAGGTGCTACGCTAAAACATCCCCCCCCNTGTGGCAACTAAAGGGAAAAGAGTGAATTGTGCTTCCATCTATTGTCCCCTACCATGAACCTACAAACAATAGACGTATGGCGCATGCATCAGAGTGATTGCTGTTCATAGCTCGCTACTGATGACTACAGTGAGAAAGTTGTATCATGTGATTCCTTCCCACCCTATTTCCCCACTGAGAAAATGGGACATATAAGTCAATACTCAATAGTGATAGGTAGAGATAGGATAAAATAGCATTAATTTTCAGTTTTTTAAGCATTAATTATTGGAAATTTAGCATTTTGTGGCATAATTTAGCATTTTGTAGCAAAATAGGTAAAAATGTCTTTCGTCAATGTTTTTAGAGGGCCTATACATAGGATTTATGATAAAATTTATGTATGCATTAATACGAAGGGTATTTTAACCTTCGTTTGCAATTATTTTCATGTGAGAGATTATAATTATAAATAATTAATATTAAATTAATAAGGAAGGAAACTGGAAGATTGTGTCAAACACAAACAGAAGAATGCAGAATGACTTCAATTGGCATCATTTATTTTACACCTATGTGTAACATCAAAAAATCATTGTAGCCTACAGTACAGTTTAGTAAATAGCTGGTATCGTAAATAGTTGGTGTCATTGAATCAGTTCAAACAAATGTGCAAGTCAAAGATAGTAAATATTGGCAAAGAAATTCTCTGCATTTTATTTAAATGCACAGCATTTTCAGGGAATTTGCATCTATTTCGCTAAATAGAATAATTTAGCTAAAATACTCTCAAAATCACGTTTTTCACGTTAATTCGTGAAATAAAAATCACTTTAAACACTTTTAAATGCCATGAAACGCAAAGAAAACTTATAAATACCCTATTTTCGACCCTTTTTTATCTTTTCGCATTTTTTGCAAAAGCGAATTTACCTTATCTCTAGTGATAGGTACTGTTTGATGTTGGAGTGGTGTTAGGAACTTACGAATAAATGTAAGTAAGTTGTCATTTTTGGCTAATATATTTTTATTATATTTTTATTGAAATCATGGTTATGGTCTAAAACTTTGCTAAAGACATAAATTGAGATCATGTTTAAGTTAATTTTTTTTTTTTTACTAAATTTAAATCTAGGGAACTTTGCTTATTTAGAATTAACAAATCTTTTTCTTAAAATCAAGTCAGTGAACGGACTAATAATCATTATTTTGATTATATTTTGTAAACTTCTTGGACTTTAAATCATTTTGGCATGCTTTTAGAAAAGTAAGCGTTGAAAGTAAGTTATTGGGACACATTGATTTATAAGTTTGATATTTTAGCTTGGCTAGACTTAGGAAATTCAATATCCATTTTTTTTTAGATACATTATATGTTTGAAGTTTTTGTATTTAAATATGATTGACAACATTTATATCTATGATACATGTTAGGACCTGCCCGCCTCTCGAGAATTATGGAAGATGGACAATGTTGTTGCCTATTGTTAGAAGAGTATGTATTGTTAGGTGCATAATTCTGTTATATTTAGCCTTATATTTTAAAGAACTCTATTAGGAGATTATTTTTGCTATGTTCACTAAGAATTAGTTATGTTACTATGTATTCGTCCATTTAGTCTACAATATAAGCCATGACTTGCCCGCCTCGCGAGAATTACAAAAAATAGGTTAGGTTACTGTTAATGGTTAGAATAGGATATATAGTTATGTGCAGAGTTTTGCTACCTCTTGTGACCGATATTAATGATTTTTAGTACGAGAGTATTATTACTATGGTAAATTGTTGGCCGATTGGGCTATTGTTTACTGCTTGACGTCATTTTGAAGGCTGAGGCCGTATTGTTTAAATTGTGGATTTTTATCTTTACTATTCTTTTGCGAATTGTTCACAGTTGTTTAGGTTGACTATGTTAACATTTTTCTACTTACATTTATTTAATAATAAATATGGTCATTGTTCATATGTCATTCTTTACAACTATTTTATGTAAACAAACCTGTTCCTGAATATGATTAAGGTAACTTTCCAGGTAGATCTATTTTTAGTTAGGTCGTCTAATTTTGATACCTGGGTTTCAAATAATGGGTATGTCAAATGAGACTTCCCTGCTGTTCGCTATCTTTCTGTACACATTTTGCACTTTGCTCGTTACTCTAGCTAGCTAGTAAGCTAGTAAGTTTGGGTAGAAGGGGAGCAGGGTGTAAACCAAGGACTGACTAAAATGATGGAACACAAATGATCAACAATGTTCCACTTAGGTCCTTATTGCCTCCAAAAAATAAGGTAAAGCTACGAAGAGGAAAGATTTGAAACCTTCTAATCTCAACAACACAGAAAAAAAAAATACCAAGATTCTCCTTAAATGCTCTTTTTCTGAGGAAACATTTCCTGTCTCTCCTGTCTTTTCCTCACTCTCTGAAGTGTTGTATGAAATAATTTTAATCTTATACATGAATACTGTGGCCTCATTTAATACTTTCCGAGACACTTCCATACTCCCCCCCCATGTGGAATACTTGATGGTTGTAACAAATGCCAGTTTTGAAACAAACCTTCACGATGGGTTTTTTTTTACATTATTTTGATAGACTATTCAAAACCAATTTACAACCAAAGTACTTTAGTGTTAGTATAAAACATAAAGAATGTTCCTTATCAGTGATTATTTCCAGCTTGACCAAACTACTCTGCGGGAACATCCTCTCAGTCCACGACTGTTTCTGTCCTATCCATATGGATGATAGCCATGTCTCTTAGGCCCTATTGACCCATCTCCAGGTTTAACTGTCCACCAAGTTACAAGATCTAACGCTACACTCTTGGTAGACACCCTTGTAACTTAAAAATAGTAACGTATGGACGTATGATGATGTAACGCACAGTCAAATTCCAGTAAATAAAAATTATGGCTTCTAAAAAATGTCAATTTTAAGAAATGGGTTTTTTCAATGTAACAACCACTATAAGTTATTTTACTTTTAACTTTGCTGCCGGCAAATTTTTAATATACAAAGCATTATATTTGAGTTCGAGTGACCTTGTGCAAATTAAACATGGCCAAATCATTTAGGTGTTTTTTTACTACTTCCATTTTTTAGTGTTTGTTTTTGTTTTGATTTTTTTCAAATACAGTACAATTCAGTAGGTTTATACATATAACAAATTCTTAATGTTAAGGACAGATCAAATGTTTTGTAGGCTCGTCATTTTTGAGCTTCTTTTTGATGTATGTACAAATCAAATTTTACAACAAAATGGTAAGTATAGGTTATTTAATTTAGATAATATCGGCAGTTTCATTCAGTAACTTAACAACCTGTTAAAATTAATATCAATTTCCCATTAATAACGTTATAGAACTTTAAAACTACTTTCAACCAGTATTTATTTATTTTGAGTTATTTATCCTTGATTAAAATTGCATTGCCAGGACAATGAAATGAAAATAAGAAAAGCTAAAATAGATTACTAAATACTGTTACTTAAATAATATTTTTTTTAATATGTTTACATGGTCCCTTTCTAAAATTATAATTAGTCTAGTTTTATTATATTTGGAAGAAGGTGGATATAAACATATAAAAGGGACAAACACAATTTGACTTTTACAATGAAAATAAGAACACAGTTCAATGTAAAAGCCATGATGTGTTCGTTCCTTTTATGTGTTTCTATCCACCTTTCCTATACCTTCATCCAAAAATAATACAGTTACCTCATAAAGCGAAAAGAGGTTTTCATTATAGAGAAAATTAGTCTAGTTTGTATTTTACTCTCGTCTGCTGAAGAAAGAGGGGAGTAATGTGCACCAAAAATTACATAATTCTGTGTTTTAATTGTGAAATCTGAGGCCTACAGTTTTCTGTTAAGTGTGTAGGATTTACCCTTCTATCTCCATTTGAATATTTGATTTAAAATTATTATTTTAACTAAACTAAATTTAACATTGAGTATACATTGAAACATCGAAATTTCGCGAGATATGTTTTTACAAACTTTTACTTGGAACATTAAAATTACTATCAAAACATAGTTAAAGACCAATAAGACAAAAGCAAAATAAGACAAAAAGTTTTTTTCGTGAAATTAACCATTTTGCCTATCAAATGTGAATTATGGTCAATTTTGTGATTTAAATGTGAATTAACACTAACAACGTTGTTGTTGTCTACCTTTATCCTGATATTGTCTGAAAAATAAATAATAGCAACTGTGCTAATACAACAAAAATTCAATGAAAATATATTGCCCTAAATCAATAATCATTTGTAAAAAAAGTGTTTGAACTGGCTACTTTCACAGCCATATTGTGTCCATAGATAAATATTTAAAGAAGAATAAGAAAATTACAACATAAAGCTAGATTGAGATCATTTTGTCTCCATGTCTTACTGCATGGACTGGCTTAGAAATTTGGGAATAATACTTTCCTTGCACTTTGGTGATTGATGTGTATGTGTGATGATTAAAATGTATAGGCTTTTTTGTCTAGTAAAAATATTTCGGTACAAGCTAGGTTTTTGTCTACCATGTGTGGATATAATATGGGCTCTACACAGGATGTTTATAAAAGAACTCCAAGGTTTCAAAGCAAATTTTATAAATGAAAAATATAAAATATCACTTAAATGAATATGTATCATGAAAGGTCATTTTATTTTTTGTGACTAGTATACTTTGATGTGTGGCTCATTCTACCGCACTTGTTGGATTTAATCTGAATTTTCAAAACACCGGAGTTCTTTCATAAACACCCTGTATTGTGTGAAAGGTCTTTATTTTTAAAATATTATTAACTGGCTTGCAATAAATAACCATACCCAAGGTTATGTTGTTATGACAGTGGTAACTTACCGCAAGGAAAGAAGGCAGAACAGAGGTAGCAGTGTATTTGAGGGTGGTCACCCTCTTGGTCCCCCAGAGTGCCATATTGACGTAGAACACAGCCCCTCGGAGTAGATGGACATCGTGTTGGGAGGAGGTGTCTTGAAGGATACGACACATGGTATACAGGGCTGAATGGCCCAAGTGAGTTCCTAGAAGGTTGCGCATTATCTGCAATATATAGTTCATACTTTGTGATGCAAAGTGTCTTGGACGACACATCACATGAGAAAAGTCAGACTTTCTTCGATTGTGCCAGATGCACTCAAGTTCTGTTCTGGGTCTACCATGGATCAGACAAAATCCGGACCGCTTTGACTTAGCATGCCTTACAGCTAACAAGTATTGTATATTTAACAACAATAAGCTAATAACTTTAAATTGAGAAAAGTAATTATTTATGATAGTAAGATAGGGTTTTCCTTTTAGTTATTTTTAGTCAATAGGAGAAAAGTCTTTTCTTAATCATTATATTTATTTGTAATGAACATTTAAGGCTGGTTGTGTCTGTATCCTTAAAAGAATTTGAGTGCACTAGGAACTCAACTTACAATTCAGTACTTAAATTGCTGAAATTATGGCAAATAATCAATTGTCGCTCTTACATTAGATATGAGTAGTTGATTTATAAACTAATAAATATTCACAAAATAGCACTGTGTTGCTAATTTAACAACAAAGAAGAGCCATTCAAATCCACCCAACCATTCCCAGCCAACTTTCACATCCCTTGTTTTACTCAACACCAAGATATGTTATACCTCAGTTTTAGCTTATGTGGTGCTGACTGACAGTTCACAGCTGACTTCTGACAGTCAACATTTAGGTATATAACTAAATTTTGACTGTCAGAAGTGACAACTGCTAAACACATGTTTTTTGCAGATCATATGGTTCGGCGTAGGGATACATAATTTGGTCTGGTAGCTTTTTAAAGCCGTCAGAAGTCAGCTGTGAGCTGTCAGTCAGCACCACATAAGCTAAAACTGAGGTATAGTAATACATTCATCATGTAGGACATGAACTGGCAGTCTCGTCTGGTTAGCCAGTGACAAAAAGGTTAGGGTTTGAATCCCAGCTGGATGTTATGATAGTGGTTTTTAACAGATGATTTTTCACTCTAACTCCACACAAATACATGAACATTTTGTTGGTATCAATAAAACCCCCTTAAAAGAGCAAAAATCATTAATCATTATAGAAATTGATCCCAGATAATAATATTGCCAGCCCAGTAGACAAAAGATCTTGGTTAGGTTTAGTAAATAATTTTTTTAAATGTTTTAGCATGTGTACATAAAAGTTAAAACACAATCGGGGTTATTAGAAATTGAACCTCAGCTATTTGTGAATAACAAACATGCAAATATGTGCTATTGTTTTTACTTTTATTATTATTACCGGTGACCTGGTGGTCTAGGGGTAAGGTGTCGGACTTCTGTGCTAGGGGTCCGGGGTTCAATCCTCGGTCCCGGTACAGATTTATCTGATTGCCAAACCTTCCTTCACCTCTGACAAGAAGTGTATTAATCACAACTTGTGAATGTGAGGAATGCCAGGCCTCCACCGTGGTTCGGATTCCACGTTAAACTGTAGGTCCTCCATTTCATCTCACAATCACCCTACCATTACACATTAGCGTAAGTGCGTATAACCCGAACGGGTAGTAAGACGCGGTGCTAATAATAATAATAATAATAATAATAATTTTACTTTTATTTGTGCTTAATTTTTCTACAATTCTATCATACTTGTTTATTATACAGGTAATTTTTTTTACATCCATTACTGTTTCCAGCCAGTGGCCTTGGTCAGTTTTTTATTCAAGCCATATATTTTCTATTACCGGCTTGCTAGGTCTGTTATATAAGAAGTAATAATAGACATAGGGTGTACTTTGTGCTATAGTTACATCTGCAGCAGAAACATGGACATGGGATGTAAGAGACAAGGAAAGTGGAGGCCATGGAGAGATTGCTAGCTGGTACATGAAGAAACAGGACTAGGAAATAAGTTGAGTTAAAGGGAGTACATGAGATAGTAGAGAAAGCAAGGCTGAGATGGTAAGGGCATGTAACAAGGATGGAAAAGAAAATAATTCCAAGGAGAATAATGGAGATAAAGTATGGAAAAGAGAACATGGGAGAGAAAGAAATAGATAAGAGCAGATAATAGAAAATGTGTAAGTGAGAGGAGAAGAATAGAATCAAATAACGGTGGAAGGACAACCAACCCGACCCGGCCAGAGACTGGAAACGATGATGATGAGTACATTAGTGCTATTACCTTCCAGCTGGTCTGACAATATGCCTCGACGTTAACTGTGCGACAAAGAGCGATGATAAAAGTTGTAATGGACTGTGAGGGGAGGTTGGTGTAGCACACCACAGTATCGAGAACTTGCAGGCAGGTCAGAACAACAGGCTGGGAGTTGCTCCAACAACACAAGAAACATGTGTTTCTGGAATATCCAAGACATGTGGTCAGGGTGTGAATATAACTAGTGACATGCAACATTCACATTTGAGATAACACACATTTTGATGCAAATTTTAATGTTTTTACTTGGATAACACTAATTTAGTCGTTTTCAAATAAATGCAATATATTGTAATTTCTATTTGGCAACTGTGCCACAACATGCAATACAGTTTTCAACATGGAAACATTGGTGAATATGTGCTACGCTACATCTAGATTTATATTATTGAGGTTAGCATAGAGATGAACTCAACCAATAGTTTTTCGATAGTATTTTGTTAGTAAAGAATAAAATCAAAAATGCTTATAACTAGGTTAGCCTTATAACTAGAGCCCAGCTTTTTATGTAATTACATAATCTAAGCCTGCCAAGTGTTAAAAACTAAATGTCGGCGAATTAGCTTGTTTGGGACTGTATTTTCAGTTTTATTTGATTTACGGTATTCTTACATATTTTAATGATTTCTACACATTTTCGAAAATATTACAAAAAATGTAATACTTTGCGTGCTTTTTTATTATGGTATTATTTTTATGTCTTTCTCAGGAGAGAAAAACTTTTAAATGATATATAACTAATTTTCAGGCAACCTGTACTTTCAGATAACTTTGTGTTTGATGTTTCTCGTGCTGTGAAAGGGACAAACCGCTGTATTGCCAAATTTTAGCCTTAGCAGCACATTTCTCGTAGAATGTCAGTTTGTAAACACAAGTCAACAAGCTGTACAAAAATTAATTCTTGGCTCTGGTTAGCTCATTTTACCGTTCTTTGGTCAGGAGAATAAATGGTTATGAAACAGTAAAGCTTACAGCAACTGGCAAAAAGGGAACACAAAATCAATCAAGGAAATGTGTTTTTAAGTATGCCACAGTAATACGACGCATAGAACTGTCTTTTGAAAAGCAAACAAGATCAGCCCTATCAACATGTGTAAGTTTAATATTAACACTGGCTAGTAAGTCGAGATCAAATTATAAACCTCGAACAGAAAAAGGAATTCTAGAAAATTGACTTTAAAAAAATTGGAGTGGTTTCACATTCACTTGTTTTCAAAGAATCGGCAACTGTGGTGGTTTCATTGAAAGTTTGTAGTGTTAGTGTGATTTCTAAAATTATTATACAATGCAATTTATTTTAAATTACTTCCTTCAAAAATTTTCAGCCATAAAAATATTTTTTTTTTTTTTAAACATATGTATGTATTATTAACGTGGGGAAAAATGGTTGGTTCAAAGTTACATATTTTCATATTTTTCTAAATATTTAACTAATTTTGTTCCATATTTATGTACATATTTTGTGGGTTATAACCACATGAAAATCCAGGCTCTAGTCATAGCACAGGTGGCATTGCATGGTGTGTACTACAAACTAAAAGAGCTTCAGTTCTTGTTCTCATTTGCGTTTGGTTAAGAGATTTTCTATACTACTCTGCATGAAAATGCTTAAACCATCAGTGACAGCAAAAGATTGCAAGAAGAAATTTGGCGAACAATACCTATAAGTGAGTGACAATAAAACGATGCTATGCAAGTTTTGTAAAGTTACTGTATCACAGGATCGCAGGGATTTCTGCACGAACCACAATCAATTAGAAAAATATAAGAAAGCATCTGAAATTTAGAGAGGTACCGAATGCCAGGCATTGTTAGTTGGTTTGGTGAATACGGCCAAGAGGAAGAAACATTTGTTATATAAATTGTCAGAAGAGCCAAAGGAAGAGTTTATGAAGGCTAACAACCTGCTTGAAAAGGTGAACAATCCCAAGAATCGGCGTTGGATGCAGAAATATAGTGAAGCTAAAAGATATTTATTTTTCATATTGCAGTTATGGCAATTACCATGAAATAATTTGTAAACGCTAAACTATTAACATACTCCCAATGCAAGTAGCATTTGTAGCAAAACTATATCATTATAGATTAAGTTTTGCTTGATGACAATCTTTCTAATTTGATTTTTTCTTCTACCAGAGGTTGGTGATTTACCATATTCACAAACTTAGGGAGAAGTAGGTTTCCGGACTGACCAATGTCTGAAAAGAAGCGATTTAGAGCAAAATGGGCAAGAAACAGGTCAATATATCGTGAGATGAGACCATCGACAAAATGGGAATTTAATGGTTCTGTTCAGGATAGTGGTACTATCCACATCAGATATTTTTGTCAGCAGTTTCACTTACTGGAGACAGCTAAGAGTACCAAATGTGAACAATCTTGTATTCTCTTAAAGCACATGGAGTGGATTTATGTTCTGGGACGCGGTCTTTTTCATATTCAGTGCAGAGCCCACAAATTAAATTTGGTGGGCAAAATGTGGCCTCAGGAACTACTGGCACTCAATGACTTAGTGATAAAGACAAAGAGTTTGTTTTCAATCAACAGGAATATAAAGCATTTTTACGTATGGAACAATTTTTTATGTTCTCCATGGCAGTAGTGACCCGGTGGAACTCTTGGTTCAAAAGGTGTTTCACCTTTCTGAATATGTTTTCCCACATTGTAGTATGATGAAATGTGTGAAATTAAATATGATTACTTTGTTTACTTAGGTGATCAAGAAGCTATGTATGTCCATGAAAATACAAATTGTTTGGAGGACATCATCCAAAAGATGGAAAGCTCTAGCTACCCAACAGCAAACGTTTTGCTTGGTAAGCTACAGAATCTGAAGACAAAATTTGAGAATTTCAGGAAAGGCATTTGCAAACGCAACAGTTTTGTAGCACTTGATAGCGTTAGTGTGCCCTTAGGACCTGATTTGCGCAGGTGGTCAATAAAGCATCTTCAAACCTTTGTTCCTTGATGTAAGCGGATTTGAGTAGAACTGTGTTTAAGGGAGTGGCATCTTCGATCAAAAAAATATGATGCTCTTGGATGTGCACCATGGGATCTTATCAGAGTTGTCCAAAGTGCCGAGTCTGAAAGACATGGCCCAGGAAAAACTAGTTAACGGCTATTGCAAACTGAAGCGTTAAAAAGATAATGAAGGCCAATGTAATGGTCACTATAAAAGCGCTGCAGGTAGTTGCTATGTGAAACCCTGCATACTAAGAAACACCCCATATTCAGTACCCCATTCGACACTTTACTAATGATAAATGTTTGATCATGTCGGGGACCCCTAACACAGTTATCACAAGGGCTACCAATTTAGGTAAGCTGTTGGATCCATACCAGTGAATTCGGCAAGGATTCTAACCCCAGCCTGATTACTAAAGGAGACAAAGTGTATTGAGAATATAACTTTTATACGGATCGACCACCAATGTGGGTAGCTAGTTTCTTCACCCGAAAGTATATTTTGGTATAATAAATTATTGTTGCACATAAAATATATTTTCAAATATTTAAAATTGTATCAACAATTACAACAAAACCAGCCTATAGCTATACAAACCGAGAAGTATATTTGTTTCAATATTAATGTAAAAGTGACTAAACGTTTTAAGTGTAGCCAATATTATCGATTTTTATGTAAATTCTATGAACTTGCCTCTTCAATATTCAACATCATAACTGCCTAAGAGTGTTGTGGTCTTCAAGCCCGGGTATAAAGTAAATCATGTTTTCCACTCTAAAACTTCTAATGCCATCACACATCAGTGGGAGGTGCCAATGACATTTTTCAAAACTAAATTTGAACTATTTGTATGATTTCTTTCACATAATATACTCATGTAAAATAAAAAGTAAAACAGTTTCTACCAAGACCACTATTCTACGTTTTACTTTAAATATTTCAGGCGGTATCATAAGTTTTAATTATTTTTTTTAACCTCGTGTAAAAGATATCATTTTAAGACTTTGCAGGCATTTTTCATAACTATTACTAAAGCCACCATAACATGATTGGCTTCCCCACAAAATTTGGAACAAGACTCATGAAGTGTTATATTTTTAAACTTGTGAAATGGAGATGTAATTAATTTCCAAATTTCATAAAAAAATAAATGGTTTTAAAATGTTTTGGTAGTTTATACTGCTTTTGCCAGATGCATCAGTGACCATGATTATTCCATAGAAATAACAATGTTTATTTTTAAGCTACAAATTGGCAACTCCACTTGGACAGCACTAATGGAGAAACCAATGGATGAGAAAGATATGGTAAGTGTCCATAAGAGTCTGTTCTGCAATTTAAGAGTGAAACGGCCTAGAGCAATGCAATTTTTCAAGCATCGCTTTAAACAGAGTAGATGTAGTTTCTAGTCAAGTGAATCAGAGCTGATATTATCATCACCATTTTGTTTGAATAAAGTTTAATTTTATCAAAGTTTTATTTTCATAAACAGAAATTATATATCTTTAATTATCCATTGAAACAAACATCTCAAAAATACATCACATTTGAACCCCATTTGACTTGCAAACTTTTTCAACTGGCGAGAAAGCCTTAATAACAAATTAATTGTGTAAAAATTTGAGAACTTACTGTACTGGGAATAAATTGTGCAAATATTAATACATATTAAAAATAAAAATGTCTCCTTAAGACTAAACCCAAAAACCAATTGTTATAAATATGACCTTTCTACTAGTTTCAATATGCACATTATATTTGGACAGTTGTTTGTTTCTTCCTCTTTACTTTCATTGTTTCATTATAAACTCTAAGATGTAAGCCATACAGTATGAATGTTTTCCAGTGGTCTCATAACTAAGAGAATGAATGTATCAACTCACTGGACAAGTTCCTTAATGACCTCCTCGTCAACATAGGCAGCGTTGAACTTGATGACGTTTACCCAAACAGCGAGAAACTGCTGAGTTTTGCCTACCCCTGTGATGGCAGGCATCCACTGCATCAGGAATGGCCCCACCTCCTCCTCGAAATACTTTATATCCTTCCCATTCTCTGTCAGACTCTGAAGCAGCTCAAATCTTGACACAAGTAACAAGTTGTTACAATTACAGTAACACAAACTTTTGATGGAGATCTTATGCATGTTAAGGAACTAAATTAAACAAATTCTTGTATTCCATGGTCAAATTCTTTCTGAGACAGTGAAGCAAAAATGTTAGAAAATATACACCTTTTGGCTGGTTGCATTTAACCTCAAATTGATCTGGATCAAATTCAAATACAATCATTGAAGAGTTGAGGTTGGTTTAATTTATAAGCTAAATGTTCATTAATTCTACATTTAAAGTAAAATATTTTTAAAAATCTCTCAAATATATTGCTGAATATATTTAAAATATGAATTTTCAGTTAAATAAAGCATATTTTGGCTTTAAATTTCCTTAGATGAGCGTTTAAAAAAATACTTTAACCATGTAGATGATTTATTAAAATGTGTGCTAAGTTGATTCTAAGTGGTTCATGTAAAATATGTGTGTGCAAGAAAAAATTAGTCTTGTGTAAATTTAAAAGTTTTTCAACAATATCTTTACGTTAAGTGTGCTGTACAGTCATTAAAAGGGCTGATTGTTTTATTTCATGTCAGTGTTATTTATTTAGGGAATGAGGATGCGGTATTCTACTTGAACTGGTCCAAGATCAAGTCCTTTAACAGGAAATGGCAAATAATTGTTTCTAATGAATCACACTACAAGTAATTTAAAGTTTATTCAAACGAAATTGGGGTTGTAACTGCTTGAATTTTATAGAACACTAAAAAACTACTACAATAAAACCTCCCTTAACGGACACCTCTGAATAGCATATTCTTCTTTATGATGGTTTAATTTCCCAAAATATTTATGGATTCTTATGGTGAAACAACCTCCCAATAAAGGAATTTCTCAATAACGAATACAGACACTGCTAGAGATGTATATATATTCATGACAATCTCTAAGCGGTGGACAAAAATCGTAAACGCCAGTCCATTTAAGATATATGACTGTAGGAATGTCAGGAATACCAATGTCTCGCTTGATGTGTTAGCAATCCATCCTTCCCCCTTTAGTGAACGTAGTTAAAATAGCATATGTAGAATTAACTTCAAGGTCATACCTCCCACCCCTTCCAAGCCATCAGCAGGGGGATGTTTCAACAGTTGTCCGTGCGTGTGTGTGCAGAAAGCTTACTGTTCACATATAGTTTGTGTATTGTTCTGTTTATCATGCAATCTGTACGGTAAGCTACGTACAGTATTTATTCATTACTCATAATTACCCTGAATACAATACTGCACACTGCAGTAATTAGATTGTTGTAGATAATTTTCACAGAAGGGCCTATATAGATTCATATAGAATAAACTATGCTCAAGAAGTTTGATATAAACAAATACATTTTTACAAATAACAGACACCTTTTAATTAACATGCCTTTTTTTTATTAAGGTCCAGAAGGTGTCCGCTGTAAGAGATTTCAATCTAGTGTAGTTATTGAGTAGGAATTCAAAAATACACTAATAATAATTCTTTCAGGAGGGAGAGGTGTTTGAACCTCCCATAATACTCCCCCCACCCCTCCCTGTCAATAACAAGTGTAATTGATCTTCCCCGTCCTGTATGGAATGGGAGAAGTGAGGAGGAGCAGGTCAAAATGTTAGACAAAAATGGGAATTATGTAGTAGAAAAGGAGAAACTTAAGGAGATGTGGAGAGAATGTTTTCAAACAATAACCAGGAACATGTGAGGGAACTAACCTGGAGGGAGCATGAAGGGGAGGAAGGCACCAGGAGGGGATGTAGTGAGTGTGGAGATGTGAGGGACTACAGTGGCTGTATAGAGTGATTAGAGTAATAAGGAGGAGAGGATCCCAGAGGACTAGAAGGGTATTATCAAGAAAGGAGACAGGAAGGTGTGTGAAAATTACAGGGGAGGTCACCCTGATGAGCCACAGTGCAACGTTATGAGAAGATACCAGAGAAAAGAATCAGGGTAGCAGTGGAAGGAGGATTGAGGGAGGGACAGTTTGGCTTCAGACCAGGAAGGTCCACAGTAGATCTCATATTTGCGGTAAGACAGTTGCAAGAGACACACTATGAGTAAGGGAAGGACCTGCAGATGGCTTTCCCGGATGTTGAAAAAGGCTATGGCAGTGTGTGTAGATGTAGAGTATGGAAAGCACCGAAGAAGAAAGGAGTGAGGGACAAGACGACAAGAGGAATGAGAAATGTGTACAAAGGTGAGTGGGGAGAGGACAGAGTGGTTTGAATTGAGAAATGGCCTGGAAGTGCACTCTCCTCATTATTGTTCAATGTAGTGATGGATGAAATAATGGAAAAAGTGGTAGAAAGAATTGAGGAGGGAAGTATGAAAGCAATAGTGTTTGCCGATGACCTGATTGTGTGGGCCAATGAGGAGATATGAGTTCAATAAGAGTTGGATGCGCGGAATGAAGTGGTGGAGCGGTATGGAATTAAGTTTAATATAAGGACGAGTGAGATGATGATTACAACAAGAGAGAGACAGGTGCATGACTGACTGTGACAGAAGGAGGGGAACAGTTGAAGATAGTGACAAGCTTTATATACCTGGGGAGTGTGATAGAGTGAAGTAGAAGAAACAAAAGATAAATGAGGGAGAGAAGGAGGCTAGCAGAAACAAGTGTGATAAGTCTAATTTGGAGCAGGAGAGTGCCCAGGACATAGTTTGTACCAATATTGACATACGCAGAGGAAACGTGGCAAGATGGAAACAGAATTCAAGACTAGGAAATGGAATTTCTAAGAAGTAATAAAGCAGTGTCAATAATGAACAGGATAAGAAATGAAAGGAATATTTGAGGAGGAGCCAGTGCAAGACATGATAGAGAGAGCACAACTAGGGTGGTACAGTCATGTGAAGAGAATGAAGGAGGAGATACCAAAGAATATGTTTAATAAAGTGGGGGGCAGGAGAACAAGAGGAAGACCAAGAGAGAGATGGCTGAAGGGGGTTCAGAGAAGTGTGGAGAAGAGAGGAGAGCACTGGGTCAATGTGGAGGAGAGAAAAGATACATTGGAGAGGCTTATGTTCCAAAAAGACCTGGCCAGTGACTGAAAACTGTGAAATTAACTATGTTAAAATCTTTAATTCAAAATTCATTTTAGGTTTAATGATTAAGTTAATTTTTAGTGTAAACAATTACTAGGCTAACTAACTTTGGGTCTCAGTGTTTAGACGAAGTAGCTGTAGGTCTACTGTTATATCCCCTTTCCAGTTGGACCATCATTTTGTGTATCCAATAAAATCGGATAGCCTTTGGATATAGGCAAGAGATGTTTTAACTTAACTAGAGCTGACCAATACTGCTCATTACACTATCACAAAAATGACAAGAAGTAACTTTCAAAGTACAATATATTAAACTGAAGAGGTCTACCTTTTCCCAAAACTTCAATTAAACTATGTAAACATACCAAAGCTGAGGGATTTTAAAATATAATTTAATTTAAGACCCGATTAATAAATAAAATTATTTCTCATAAACCATTTAGTCCCATCTTGAAAATTAGCACACATGTTGATAAACCATGTGGCTATTTTTTCTTTTAAATAAAAGCCCTTTTAGAGACAACTAAAGCTAAAATATCCTTTTATTGACCTTGAAAATTTGTATTAGAGACCAAACTCAACTTTTTGAGTACAAAAGAACATAGAGCAGACCGATTTGAGTAGTTTTCAACAACCCAAAAAAAGTGTAATCTCTTTCATTGTGTTGATAGGTATTTTGGAGAGAATTTGAGACTGAAATCTAAGGTATTGTGTAATTTTGCTTCTACATAGGTTCAAAAACTTAAAAATATATATAAATGCATTATAATCGAGTAAATTTATTGGTTGACACCACATGATTTGACCCAATACATACATGATTATTATATAACTAGACCTAAAAACCCAAAACATTAACATCTCATTCAAGAGTGGGTAAAACGTTGATGGATGTGGAGATGATTAAACGTTTACAAAGAGTAACAAGATGTTACAGCATTCAGGCTCATCACAGCTGCTGAGGAGTTTAAACCCTGAATATTACATTATTTAACACATAATTTATCTGATACTTTTAACTTGGCGCTCGAACTTTGGCACATGTGACTATTTTTACTTAAATGCTCGACCTTTGGCATAATGTGAATGTAATTTTTACCCTGATGATAAACCTTCGGCAGATTTGACTGATTATTGCAGATTATTTTTATATTTTAATCTTAGTGCTACATAATATAACAGACTGTTGTTATATTTACCTGGGCACAACATAATATGGCAGAATGTTGCTATTTATACCTGTATGCTATACAATATGGCAGACTGTTGCTATACATACCTAGGTAATACATAATATAAAAGACTGTTGGTATATATACCTGAGGGTTACATAATATAACAGACTGTTGCTCTATTTATCTGGGTACTACATAATTTAATATATTGTTATTATATATACCTGGGTGCTACATAATATAGCAGATTGTTGCTCTATAAATCTGGGTGCTACATAATATAGCAGACTGTTGCTCTATTTATCTGGGCGCTACATAATATAATAGATTGTTATTATATACTACCTGGGTGCTGCATAACATAACAGACTGTTGCTCTATTTATCTGGGTACTACATAATTTAATATATTGTTATTATATATACCCGGGTGCTACATAATATAGCAGACTGTTGCTCTATTTATCTGGGTGCTACATAATATAGCAGACTGTTGCTCTATTTATCTGGGCACTACATAATATGGCAGACTGTTGGTGTATTTATCTGGGCGCCATATAATATAGCAGACTGTTGGTGTATTTAACTGGGCGCCATATAATATAGCAGACTTGGTGTATTTACCTGGGCGCTACATCCTCTGCCACATCATGTGTTTTGATCAGTCTGAAGAAATGTGATCTCATGATACCCAACTTCTCGTATTGACCCTGGACAAGACAGCTGAAGAAGGTGAAGGCCAAATGTCTATGTTCTTTAGCGATGTCGGGATGGAACAAGTCCTTTAGACAGGCCCACAATTTTTCCACTGCACTCTAGAGTGCAACAAACACAACATGTGTCTAGCTAGTATATAGTCTGTAATTATATTGTTGTGTGTTTAGCATTTTAAATTTAAAGTGACTCTTCAACTTAACATAAAAGGCCTATTCAGATTTTTACCTTTGGTTTAGCATTAAACATTGTTCCTATAGTGTTACCTTATCTATGGAAATCAATGTTATGGGTTAATTAACTAAATATTATAATATATAGTCAAAATGGCGAAGAAAATATTTTGTAACCACATCCATAAGTCATGCGTGGCAGTACAATAATAATTCTGTACAGTTCTTTTCCTTGGTTTTTTGAGCTATGTGGTAAATCTAATTTCTAACAGAGTTAGAAGATTATTATAGAGTGGGGAAAAATGTAATCAGTGACAGATCAAGAGTACAAAGCGGTATTTGAAATCTAGGCTTGCTTATTATTGTTTGAAATATTATTGAAAGAATACCTTGAAGAAAAAATTGTTTCTGAATTGATATAAATATTGCCAAGACAATTTGCAGATCTGATGAATAATATTGAGAAATAATTAAATTAAGACATTTCCACAAAAATGACAGTTAAATGCTTAAGCCACACTAAAAGTAGGCAAACTAATTTTTAGCTTTGAGGTTTATTAACATTTAAAGATCTTGCGGTCTAAAATGTTGGGTTTCCAAATGATAGCTAAAATAGATTTTTAACACACTGTCGCGATTCTCTTTCACGCGAACCTCTTGAAATGTTGTTAATTAAATAATATCTATATAAACACATTTTACAAGTTTTATTTGCACATATTAAGCTGCTACATTCAAGAAATTGCCACAATAGCACCCGTGCCTCTTCATCGCGTCCCTCTCTTAGAACACCTCGTTAACAAGTGCTGCCAATTATTCATACCCCCCACCAGTTTCATGACTATAACATTAATTTTGATACTGAGAGCTGCTGAACTCTTGCGAGCACCAGCAAAACTACCTTTTAAAAAGAAATCAAAATAAATACAGTTTGCAAATGAAAAATATTGCTCTCTTTCTTGCACTCACACTGCGAGGTTTTTTTCTTTAATAATTACTAGGGCTAGAAGCAAGCCAACTGAATGTTCCTAACCCATAGCCTCTGCACGTGTACGGAAATGAATCAACAACAGTACAGTGCGACTAATAAATTTGACACAAACTGAATTTAATTACACCAAAAGCTATGCAACAAAGCAGGATCATTACAACACACAGATCATTTATAATAAAAATAGCTAGACATAAAGTGTAATTTGTTTTTGTGTATTTACAAAAAAATTACTTTCATTTCACAGCCAAACAGTGAGAGTTGCTGGCTTAAAAAATAGCAAAAAAAGTATAGTTGAAACAATTGCGTAGTGCCTTGAATAGAGAGTGTAACACTCACATGATGACAATGAATAGAGAGTGTAACACTCGCATGATGACAATGAATAGAGAGTGTAACACTTGCATGATGACAATGCATAGAGAGTGTAACACTTGCATGATGACAATGCATAGAGAGTGTAACACTTGCAACAACAGTACAGTGCGACTAATAAATTTGACACAAACTGAATTTAATTACACCAAAAGCTATGCAACAAAGCAGGATCATTACAACACACAGATCATTTATAATAAAAATAGCTAGACATAAAGTGTAATTTGTTTTTGTGTATTTACAAAAAAATTACTTTCATTTCACAGCCAAACAGTGAGAGTTGCTGGCTTAAAAAATAGCAAAAAAAGTATAGTTGAAACAATTGCGTAGTGCCTTGAATAGAGAGTGTAACACTCACATGATGACAATGAATAGAGAGTGTAACACTCGCATGATGACAATGAATAGAGAGTGTAACACTTGCATGATGACAATGCATAGAGAGTGTAACACTTGCATGATGACAATGCATAGAGAGTGTAACACTTGCATGATGACAATGAATAGAGAGTGTAACGCTTGTATGATGACAATGAATAGAGAGTGTAACGCTTGTATGATGACAATGAATAGAGAGTGTAACGCTTGCATGATGACAATGAATAGAGAGGGTAACGCTTGCATGATGACAATGAATAGAGAGTGTAACGCTTGCATGATGACAATGAATAGAGAGTGTAACACTTGCAGGATGACAATGCATAGAGAGTGTAACAGTTGCAGAATGACAATCCTCACATTTGTAAAATACAGTTTCTAAACATACTTTCAACTTTTTCAGGCTCTCTACCAAATACAGTTTCAATACATATCTCAACACTAATCCAGTTCCTTACAAAATAGAATTTCCAAACATACCTCAATCCTAATCTGCTTTTCTACCAATTTCATTTTCCAAACATATTTCAACCCTAATCCGGTTTTCAAAAGAATAGTTTCCAAAGATAGCTAAACCCTAGTCCGGTTTTCTAAAATATAAGTATATAAATACACCTTATTCAATTTTTTTTGTGTAGTTTGCAAACATACTTCAACCCTAATCCAGATCACTGCTAAATACATTTTCAAAACATACCCCAACCCTAATCTGGTTCCCTACAAAATAAAATTTCCCAAAATACCTCAATCCTAATCCGTTTATATACAAAATACACTTTCAAAAACATACCTCAAAACTAATCCGGTTCTCTACAAAAATACAATTTCAAAACATATATCCACAGTAATCCAGTTCTTTAGAAAAGAGAGTTTCAAAACATACCTAAAAAATAACATAATTTTCTACAAAATATACTTTCAAACATACCTCATACACTAATCTGGTCCTCTAAAAAAAATAGTTTCAAAATTTAGCTCAACAATAAGCTCAGGAAGCTACGACAGGCCTAGCAAGCCGGTAGTGGAAGAATATTGAATAAAAAACTGACCCAGGCCACGGGCTGGAAACAGTAATGGATTTAATAATCCAACTCTCTACAAAATACAGTTTCAAAAAATACCTCAACACTAATCAAATTATCTACAAAGTATAGTTTCAAAACATACCTCTTCAATGTGGTTTTTGAGGACAGCTTCACTCATTTCTTTCATAATCTTAACTCTCTGGTTCAAAGGAGACTCTGGACTTAGATCCTTCACAACATCTGAGGTTAAAGCAAAGTTTTCTCGCCCTTTGAAATTACCTGAGGACAATCAACAATATCACTTGTCTGTTCTAGAATACAACTCTACAATATAATGTACTAAAAGATAACTCGCATGAGAAAGTTGTGATTGGATTTGAAACACAACACGGATCTTAGCATCCACCAGGTCATATTCAGGTTATATGTTTGCACCCTTAGGTGATTGTTTGGAGTCAGAGGTTCTCAGTTAAACAAATAACTTAGTTTGAGGGTGTAAATTATGAATACTATTTAAAATCTATAGCTAAACATTTTGTTGCAATATCATATTTATTCCAATCTTTTATATTATTAATTGATTCATACTTTTTGTAAATTTAATAATCAATAAGTCAAACTTTTTATTGTTTCCAAGTCTTATCGTATATTATTTCATAATTGTTTGGATTATATGATGATGTTCGGAGCCCAAAGCAGCTACCAACCTTTTCATTAGACTAAACATTCTAAATTATAAAGTAGGCTCTACAAAAACAGAAATTCATTGACTACTTGCAGCTAGTAGATTTTGGAAGCTATAAGATGGTTTATCCAATGGCTTCATGAGTGCGGTTTGATTTCCTGTATCTTTTAAAAGTTTGCAAGACCTCAAACCACATGATATGGAACAATGTCTACACACAAAAAGGTCGTAAGAAGAATATTATCGAAACTGTACATATTCAAAATACCATGATATATAAGTAAGAGGTATTAAATTTATTTATTTATAAAATGAAATACCAATCAACACAATTTCCCATTTCCCACAAAATGGGGGTTTCTCCAACCTGGGTTAACTTAAGTCCGATTCACACTATACTTCATGTCAACGTAGAATCACATGTTGGAAGCAAAATTCACATTTGATGTCAAATGAACATCAGTTTTCTGTAAGGTTCTGAGAGAAGCAAACATGCCAGGATTTAAAAAAAAGAACTTGAAATGGTTGTGATTTTATTTGACGAATAAGAAGTTGGGGGAAAACCTTCAAGAGTGTGGGTTAGAAATATGCTTAAATGAATAAAGTCTGAAGGTGAATACCACACATTGTACAAGGAATTGGAAGAGGAAGAAATAAGATTTTTTTTAAATTCATTGCCAATTATTCTTGATATTGAATATTTGTGGATATTATCCCTGTGTTTCTTGTTGACCATTTTATATAGTTCTTAATGACCAGGGCCCGGATTTTGATGACCTTAAAATTGCTAACAAAATTACCTATAAAATGACATTAAAAACTCTAAATAATGCCTTTAAATTTTCAAAAAATTACCTAAAAAAATAGATTGATATTCCATAATATGATGTATTTATTACAAGAGTTAGGATTTACATTATACATGTCAGCAAAAATATCTCTCCTGATCTGTCCATTTCCAGTTTTTCCTCGGTGTGGACTTGTCTGGAATAGAATGACACGTATACACTCCCAGGAAATCCTTTAGTTTAACATTGCTCAGTTTCTACAGAGGTATGTTCGCAGATACCAGAACGTCACCCAAATCTATATAAAATGTTGAGGATTTTTCTTGATTCGTGAATGCATTTTGTGCAAGTAATAATTGAGATGTTTTCTTTTTATCAATATTCTGGATACCACGGACATGTTGTGACTGATATGCTGTTGAATGGTTAAATTTTTTATCTGATGTCACTTCACATATTTTATAGAAAAGTATTTCACTCTCTGTAGAAAAAGTATCCTCTCCGAATTCAGTAAAAATTTGCCTCAAATGACTCGCTTTAAAATGTTTTATCAAAGCACCGATAATTCATATATATATACTTTTCAAAAGTCATTTTCAAACAATTTTAAATTTTCTTTCCAAAAAAATGCTTAAAAATGGCTTATTAAACTAAAAAAGCAAGAAAAATGACCTAAAATTCTAAAATGGCCAAAAATGCCCAAAAAAATTACCTATAAAATACACATGTCTACAAACAGGGGATCATGAGCAGAGTTTATGTACAAATGAGCATTGTCTCTGATGGACCAGAAAAAGATGACAGTTCATCAAAATCCGGGCCCTGTTAATGACCAACTTTTTGGTTAAAAGTTCATCCATTTTTAAAGATTTTTTAAAAGGCACAGAGCGAGCAAATGGTATCAGTGCTATGAAGCAACTCAATTTCATATTTCTAGAATGAATTGTTGTCAAAACATTTTAGTCAAGATTGTCTGCCAGTCACTGCCGGTGATGGTCTGTGATTTTGTCAATCAGTCTGAATGCCGCCTATTGGAGTATATTATGTGACACTGCCAATATTTGATGTTACATTGATGTGAATCAAGCTTTATCAGCCCAACCATAGTTTTGGGTTGTTTCACCGTGTCTTAGTATCCCTTCAGGTTCTACACATCCATTAATTATGCAAGTGGAATAGGAATGAGGAAGGTATGTTTTAGAGGAAATGTACCTGCATTTGTGTAGAAGGATGGTGGTACACAATTTAGGAAAAACACCATCAGTGCACACAGTGAATTCCGAACTCCCTGTCATTGGCCGAGGAGTCTAACACAAGTGTGAGACATTACATCATGTGACCACCACCAATGCATGTTATCCATAGCAGATCGGTCTGATTGGGCAAGTGTCTAAAAGCTTTCCTAAACTGTCTAGATTGTCTACACTAGCAGCTTAGTAACATTAGAAAATAAAATACATAGTTACTTCAAAAATGTCTAACTCCTCATCTTTTCTATTTTATAGATACATTTTGACAAACACCACCAATGGAATGGTTGCAAATGAAAGAATACCATCCAAAACTAAGTGAGGAAAATCTGTCTTTAATATTCTTCTTCTTTAATATAATATTTTCAGTTACTATAAGTTAACTTTGTTCTAATCAACTCATACCACATAGCCTATGAATAAAATAATTTTATATGGCAGTTAAATCTCAAAAATTATTTTATTCATAGGCTATGTGGTATGAGTTGATTATATGAGTTTTATATATATATATATATATATATATATAACTCCAGCCACAAGCTGATAATAATTTTAATGTTTCATGGTATTTCTTAGCTTTGTTATCTAATCTAGTCTCTATCTACGGTAAGAGTGGTGGTAAATGACAGCCAGAAGGTTCTTTATTACAAACATTGGCTGTAAGTATTATTGGAATCATTTGATAACACTTTTTATTGATAATATAGCATTAATAAGAAAATGGCCATTATTTTTTAATGTGTCGACTTCAGTCACTTTCAGCCAATGTTTGCAAGAAAAAAACCTTCTGCTATCTGTCATATATCACCACTTCTACTGTATATGGGTATAGTTACATTTACTATGCAACAAAATCCGTAATTAACTAGGTATATTCCAATTTCCATATAAAAGCCTCGTGGAAAATACAAATATATTTTTTGCAGTCAATATTGATAACATTTTAGTATATTATTTGTGTTATTTTATAGGTATTGATAGATAATATTTATCAGAAGGGAAATCTGCAGATTAAACGACTTGACATTTTAATATGTACGTATGTAAAAACAGATCTAGTAACTTTTCTATACAATGGATAAGGCTCTTTCTATGAAAATTGGACCATATTAGGCTTTGCTCAATATTTGTGAGCAATGTGAGTGTACAGAAATAAATTTCTTTACCGAATTGACTGACACGATCTTAACGTCAAGGTTCATCATTTCTTCAAACTTGAAGTCATCCGAGTTTAAGGCAGATGAAGTGACAGTGTTTTTCTATTTGTCAAAGATTCTTCTAGCAATCTCTTTAATCTCAATTGCCTCAAAATTTGGGGCTTTACCTGATAGAGGAACGCACTATTTCAAAAACCAGTCTTGTGATGAGTACACACATAGTTTCTTTCAGGAGGCTTTTTCCACCAGGCCATTGTTTATCAGGTAGGAGTGGCCATAAGCCAGAAACATGTAAACAATGGTCTCTATAGACATGTTAGGATCTTGTGACAACTTCATTAAAGTTAGGGATATTTTGCAATTCCTATTTTGACTTCTGCAAGAAGAGTGTCTAATACAAGATTATAGTTTCATTTGTTGAAGCATGCGTTTTCATCATAAAATAGTACAGTATATTTAATGCTAAATCATAAAAAAAAACTTTGATTCAAGTAGTTTTGAAGTGGCCATGTCATAGTAAAAGTAACCAGCTGATTGCTGTGAAATGGACTTGGTTTCGTTGGGTTTTGGAAAGACTCTCATTTTGAATGTCTGTTTTAGATAAGTGTGAGACAGTAAATAAAGTAGCACAACCATCACTTAGTTTACAGATATAATTCATTCTTTTGATACCTTTTGCAATTAGAAAATTCATCAATTGAAAACCCTGTTTACGCTCATTATTGTGGTAAAATTTATAGTCAGTTTCTGAGCCCCCAAAAATGGCCCAAGATTTAAAATAAAATTTCAAGCATGATTTATATTGTTTGAAATCTTCAAACAAAGGCAATGTCTTATTCTGGATAATTATGAAGCTCAGTGCCACACGCTGTAAAAAGCCCAAATGAGTTTCTTAAACAACATGTGTACCTTAACTTACAAATGTTTCATTATTTTCCAGCGCAATTAACGGATTCAGCAGTCCCATCACTATATTTTTTATTCGCGAAAATTGTTCACATTGTCAAAGCAAATATATGTATGGCATAACATGTCTTTGTTTCTTTATCTTCCAATTTCAAGTAATTACATTTAATTTTACACTTAAAGGTAAATAATTTCTCTTCTTTTTTAGGTATACCACCTTCATTTATTACTGATTCTCTCTCTCTGGCTTAGTGGTCAAGATGCTTTATATGATCCATCCTTGCTCTTCAGCTGCCCCTGCTTACTCAACAATAGAAGTGGCCAGCTATGACTTCTTCTTCACACCTAAATCATCTCCCTTTTTTTTTAGCACTGCGCCTTACTACCCGTCTGGGTTATACACTTATGTGCTAGTTACGCTAATGGTTTTGGGGAATTTATATTTATAGGAAATGTATATTTGGGTGGAGGGAGAGTGAAAAACCATTAAGGAAAAGCTATCCTCAGTACACCTGACCAAGATTCGAACCGCGATCTCCCTGTCATCGGAAGTCTAGTCCGCTGCTATGTTTGTACTTATTTATGGTTTATGCATGGATCTATTCAATAATTCAGCTTGAAATATTTCTTGTACAAATAATGCTCTATACTGCTTGAACTCAAAAAAAAAATAGTTTTCTTTCAAACTCGATTCAAACTCAACTAGAAGTAAAAAATGCCTACTCGCACAGCCTTACTCAAAATATAGGTCTAAAGGTGTTTGTTCCATCGATAAAGACTAGGGAGATACCCTACAAGCCCAGGCGCGGCTTTGACGAAATTGAATGGTGGTGTGTTCTGCGTAGCCTTGTCTAGATATGTAGGAACTAAGACGCCCACTTAAAGCTGTAAGTGATTTTCTATTTCATTCATCATTTAATTAAAAGCTAATACCACATAGATCAGAATGAAAGTGTTTTTAATGGTCTAGAGGAGTAATGAACTTAGCAGGGCTGTGAAGCTGGAGTCATAATAATAATAATAATAATAATAATAATAATAATAATATTTAGCACCGCGTCTTACTACCCGTTAGGGTTATACGCTTAAGTACTAATTACGCTAATGGATTAGGAATTGGGAGAGTTTTTAATTTAGAGGAAGTGAACCCGCATTTGCGTGGAGGGAGAGTGGAAAGCCATTTAGGAAAAACCACCCCCAGTTCACCCGACTGAGACTCGAACCTCGATCTCCCCGTCCTCGGCGGTTGAGCTCAACCAACACGACTAGCGCGTTAGCCAACTACGCCATCGAGGCGGGTAACCGGAGTCGTAGTCTGAAGCAATTTTGGGTGGAGTTGGAGTCGGTAGAAAGGTACCAACTCTGACTCATAGAAATTTAGTTTTTTGTTCAGAAATTGTAGTAAACTAAATATATCATTTTTATGTTCTATTAACAAAGTAGCCTGATGATTCAAGTTTTGAGTATGAAATGCCCTAGGCTACCATTTTAATATTTTAATATATATATCCAATAGTTATGACAAATTTACTGTGTTAAAATTATTTTGATAAGTATTTTATTACTTATTATTAATATAAATTTGCCATTAATAAAGGAATCAGAGTTGGAGTCAGAGTCAGAGTCGGACAGTAGAAAAAGAGAGGAGTCGGAGTCAGAGTCGGACAGTAGAAAAAGAGAGGAGTCGGAGTCAGAGTCGGACAGTAGAAAAAGAGAGGAGTCAGAGTCGGACAGTAAGAAAAAGAGAGGAGTCAGAGTCGGACAGTAGAAAAAGTGAGGGGTCGGAGTCGGAGTCGAAGGTTTAGCCTACCGACTCTGCAGCGCTGGTACTTAGCTCACAGCAATTTTAAACAGCTAGATTAGCAATATTTAAATTATTAAAATAAACATCAAAGGCATTTCTATCATAACTAGTAATGATTTCTTAACTTCTGTTGTAACGTTGATTTGAAATATAGGTATTGTGTAATTATTTTTCATAGGGCCTAGTTAGATTTAACTAACTTAAGGAAATATGATACTGCTGTTAGTCTTATTTATAAAAGAAAAAAGAAAAAAAAAGTAATTCATGTGAATAGCATTTCCCTAAAAATCGTTGATTTATCATAGCTCAGTCCTATGGCTTCTACTAACTGGTTCAAGGGTTATTCATTTTGAAGTAACTCTTTGTTTTTAAGTGTTTATTTAACGACATTTCCTACTTGGAGATTTTGAAGATTTTTGCGAAGTGGGTTGCATCTTAACTTGACACACCTAAGCAGTCTAAGCACTATCACAATTAGACACCAATGTACAAAATAAAAAGAGAGGGAAGAAAATAAGATGTTCAATCCCTGAGGGGGCTCTTATCTATGTGCTGATAACCCTTTCCCCATTCCTCTGACAAGTTTACACACTTACTTTAATATTTGCACCTTGAAAACATTGGCTTGTTTCCTATTCTAGATAGACATATGCTACCACAGACTTTTTTAATTTAAATCCTGGCAGGAAGACTCCTAGAGGACATTTTCGTGACCAAGACAAATAAAATAAGTTTTAGAGTATTTATAAAATATAAGTTTACAATAAAAACACTTAAAAATGAAATTTTTGTGACACCGTAGGACTATTTTTTAAATTATTTAAGAATTTATGTTGCTTGTTTCATCATTATATCTTTAAAACTTGCTGAGTAAAACGTAAATTCATTAACATGGGAAATCCTATCTTGACCTGTCGTGAAATCACAGGTAACCAACATCTCTAAGCACTAAGAAAATTAATATGTGTATAGTTGATTTATTTGTCTTAACTTTGTGAAACCCCATTGTAATTATTTTTTATTTTTTAGCACCAAGTCTTACTACCCGTTCAGGTTACATGCCATTGTATTTATTGTACTTATTTTGGGCATATATAGTTTCTCTAGTTGACATTAATTTGCAAGCTTCTTTAGTGGCCCATATTATACTCATTGTTGAGTTGTAATAGTAGGCCTGTATTTTGTTTTTAAGATATATCACGATTATAAACAAATCTTGTTTTTTTTATTGTTATGATAGTACACTAGATATTAACAGCTTAATATAATTGGGCAAGGATGATGAAGGTAGTCAAAAGGCAGTGAATACACTTTAGCGTAGGATAGGAAAACCACCCTCAGTTCACCCTTGCGAGATTTAAACAGCTGTCGAGTGCAATTCGAGAATATTGCGTTAATTCGCACGGCCACTGGTGAGGGTAATAAATCTTGTTAAAGTTTGGGTTTGATGTCGCTTCTTTGGGCTACAAAAACTTACAATTATTATCAATAGGGATCTACATTTAGGATCAAATAAAAATGTTCTACGAAAGGAAGCACTTAACAAACTTTATTTATTATTTAACTAATTTCAAACTCCAATGATCCTTACATATGAATTAAAGGAACATAAGAGACTGGCCTTTATGTCATTGAATACTAAGTTTATTTTTTCAATAGTAAGTTAATTTAAGAAATATTAGATAAATTAGGCATCATCCCACATAACTATGTAGGCCTACAACTATTTTTATTTAAAAATTATAGTCAGACACCTTAACCTAATCGGCATCACTTTAAGCTTATGTGCTGTGTTCCTTGGTTGTAGTTTCTGCATCACTGAAAAATATCAACGTTGAGATTGGTGTTTCCCCTTTCATAGTTAAGAATTAACAATCAGATACTCAGGGTTGTGTAGGTACATATTAGTATTGAGTTTTAAGATATGTGCTTAATTAATCTATTTGTTTAGAAATTTAACTTCAAATGCTTCTGATAAATAAAAAATACTAGCAAATCTGATTGAGAATTGCGCAATACTTGGGTATAAAAGCATTATTATTTTCTTTAATAAATACTTTGTCCAAACCCGTAACAAAACAAAACAATAAAGAAAGAATCTTTCCACAAAGATTCCAAGGCCGCGATAATAAATATTTTATAATAAGTTATTACACAGGAATATTTTTTTTTCGTAAGATATTTATGAGAGAAACAAAAATTCCATTAATTTAATGACAGGTAGCCCCCAACCGAAAATGGCTCCCCAAGCCCCAACCGTTCCGGAGACGCATGTTGAGGGTGAGGGGAGCTGGAGGGGGTCAGAAGTGGGATTTTTTTTAGGTGAGGTAAGGGTAAACCTAAAATAAACTCCAACACACAATTTTCCTGCACTTCTTAATGCTAACAAAGCAGTGTGCGTTCAGCCTGCCCAGTACTTCATGGAGCGCAGCACGCTTCAATTTTGTCACACCGCCATTGCACCAGTACGGTATCCCCCCTAGTCTATATCTATGGTTTGTAATGTAATTGTAAGTGTGAAGTTAAATAAAAAAAATAAAAAAATAATAAAAATATTGGGGATGAAAATAATAAGCACATTGTTGAAAGGACAGACACCACTAACACAAGAGACATTTTCTTTGCTGTAAACCAGCATTTATATTTGTGAATTTCATTGTTATTATTCGGCTAACACACCCAAGAAGACAGCCAATTGATTAATACCTAGATTTATCAAATTTAATAATTTTTAATACTGTAGGTATTTTGCAATTAAAACCAAACTCATTAAAAAACAAATTAAATGTAAAAACATAAATAATGACTAGCCTATCTTTTGTTTTGACTTTATTTGCACTATTATGTTGACCCATAATCCTTTGTGGTGTCTAGTATCATTGTTTCCTATGAAAATTAAATTGTTTATTTGATCAATAGTATTAAAAATTTTAATTTACTATCATAACTCATGAATTATTTTTAGCACCGCGTCTTACTACCCGTTCAGGTTATACGCACTTACGCTAATGTGTAATGGTAGGGTGATTGTGAGACGAAATGAAGGACCTACAGTTTAACGTGGAATCCAAACCACTGTGGAGGCCTGGCATTCCTCACATTCACGAGTTGTGATTAATACACGTCTTGTCAGAGGTGAAGTATGGGTTTGGCAATCAGATAAATCTGTGCCAATACAGAGGATTGAACCCCGGACCCCCAGCACAGAAGTCTGACACCATACCCCTAGACCACCAGGTCACCTCATAACTCATGAAAGATTAGCTCAAGTTAAGTGGGTAAGAATCATATTATTAACTATATAAGGTTTGAAAGTTAGGATTGTATCATAATAATTACATAGGCCAGGCTATTTTAAACATTAATTTGGGCTTTTATATAAATTGTGATATTATCTAATGTGTGTGGCAGTTGACATTGACTCATTTGCAAGAGTTGGATTTGTTACAAAAAAAAAGGGGGTGAAATGTGGTCGCTGTAGACCAGTGGTTCCCAAGCTAAGGGTTATGAAGCACTTCCAGTTCATCAATTCTGAAATAATGTTTAAAAGCATCTTATTATTTATTTATTTATTTATTTATTTATTTATGTAAGGTATTCAACAGACACTTTCTGAACCAAGTGAGTATATATCAGCAAACAATAATTTCTATGAGCGAGGGCGAAAGGGTCTACCAATTTTAACGGGAAAATTAATTTCACATACCTTCCAGGGTTCTTGTACATATGAATACTGATAATTTTTAAAATTTTAAAATTAATATAGTCTACTAGGAATTAGAAAATTATCAAATAAATTACAATGCTACAAACAAAAAAAATACAATTTTAATCACAATGTAATTTACTGATTAAATAATAGTTATTATATTTCATATTTTTAATAAAACAACATTTTCCAAGATTTTTTTTTTCAACCAACCAAATTCCCTGACTTATTCCTGTTTTTTCCTGACCACTTCAGATTCCCGGAAAGTTCCAGTTTATCTTGGATGTTAGACCCCCTGGGCTGGGTCTGTACCCAAGAACATAAAATCCTGAACCAAGCACTTTACCTCTAGACCACCAAGGTCAACTAAAAGAATCTAAAAATGATAATTTCTATTTCAATCACTTTTCCCAAGTAGATAATTGGCAACACTGCCACAGTTGAGCTGCATTGCTGACATGTACTCACGTCGTGACGAAGGTGAGATACAGTTTTGTTTCATCTTTCTCTAATTGGTGTGCCATCTTTTATCAGTTTTCACTATGTCAAAAATAGATATATTATTAATATATAATGATGAAAGTATCACACATCTTGGGACATCTTTCATTGCTACTACTAAATGTGGTTGGCAAAATTATCCTTTTCAAACTTGTATTTGATGGATTTTTTTTAAGTTCCTTAAATGTGGATTATTTTATACACTGTCACAAACATATTTTAATGAAGTGCAAGGGTTTCTGAAGATCCAGCAAATACAAGTTGGAAAAGCATCATTTTACCAACCACATTAAGGGCTGGTCTTATGACTAACCTACTGGATAAATATTGCTATCGGGAGGTTAAAGTTAGCGACCAGCTAAAGGTTACCAGCCAATTTAATATTTTACACGTTTTATGGACTAAATTTATCTGCCGGATAGCTATCTGTAGGATAAATATATTTTTATGCAGAAAGCGCAAGGTTGATACTGTTTTTACTGGTGCACGCATGCGTATAAACCCTACTGCTACCGCTACTACCTGGATAGTGGCTACAAAGCTCAATATTTGATAAATAATGGCGGCTAAATGAGTGCTATGATGTCACATGGGCGCAAAAGCAAGGTTGTCTTACAAGTACTAACTTCAGTGTCTGCCAAAATGTGGTTAATGATAGTTGGGTACAACGTTTACAAAATTTAATCAAATGTAGTAAGTTCATATTTTAATAATTTGTTCTTATATAACTATTACTCTACAAATAGCTTGTCAGATTTATAAAAGTGGGAATTCAATGTTCTAACTTTATATATATTTAAAGCCTGGGCCCGTGCCTTCTAAACAAGTGAACCAAGATTTTAACCTAAAAGAGATTCTGATAAGCGAAACCTCATGAAAAATAGCGCGTCACTATGGCAACGACCATTTTAACTTTCAGATAAAAGTTATCAGGTACTTAAACTTGATAAAAATTGATGGTTAAATACATTTTATCTGGCAGATAAATGGTATCTGGCAGTCATAAGATGCACTTTTAACTCATAGACCAGATAGAGATATTTATCGGTCAGATTAATATTTATCCAGGAGTCATAATACCAGCCATAAGTAGATGTCCCAAGATGTGTGTGATACTTTCATCATTTGTGTAGGCCTACCCAATGTAAAGAAAATAGAAAAGTACCGGCACTTGGAGGAATTTGATGTCATTGCTTATGTCCCCCAGCACGCATCAGTTATATTTTAACACTAAAATAGCCACACAGAGATATTCATTTTAATAAGTAGAGTAATAACATTAATTGGACATTGGTGTGTATTTTAAAGGTTTATTTATTATTTAAAGTTCTAAAATGTGACCTGTTTTTTAACAACTTAGTTTGTCTTGCATATAGTTTGTGTATGTAACGTGTTGGTGTGGATTGGGTGACGTCACAAGCTAGGCCAATAAGATGTATTTCTCTATCTTGGGCCACCTTCTATTCTTTTTACATTGGGACTATTCACATATTAGTGGTCTAGTTTAGGTATGTTAAGTTGGGATGGTTTGTGATTTGTTTTAGCCATAGGTTCAGAGAGTCAAAATATTATTGTTACAGTATGAATTTAAGTATTGTTGGGTATATCTATTACTTTATTTAAAATTAATCAAAGTAATAAAGTTAAATAAAGATATATTTTTAACTCACGCTAAAATATTATAAATATGTGATCATACCTGTTCCTGCTTTGTTAATTCTAAAGAAATTTTTCAATTTTTCTTGGAATGTTTTCTCTTTCTCCTTTGAGGTCATTTTTTTAGTTTGCTGCTCTCTTATTTGTATTCCACTAGTAACAGGACATCAATTTTTTAAATTGTTTTAAATAATAATGATAAAAACACCACAGAACAAAATAAGATGAACAAGAAATAATTAAGAGATTGTAGACTACCTAGATGGTACTGGAAACACAATCTTCTCCTAGTAGCTGAAATTAGTACTAACCATTGATCTCTATAATATAATTGGATGGACATACACATACGCATTGCCAAGGACAAAAGCATGACGTTCAAGATTATCGTCCGCTATACTGTGGGGGGACAGATTTAACGGTTTCTTTCAATGTTCTTATGCGAAAACATGTATCTGATGAATAAAAGTGTTATTGTTTTAAAATAGTGAAATATTATACAAAATTTTCCTGAATAAACATTTGGATTAAAGGATATACAATTCAGTTTTACAGGTAATACTGTACAAATCCTTAACATATTTAAATATCTAGTTATTATCAATGTTGTTTACAGTCTGCCAAGACTACACTTATATTTAAAGTTGGTTATTAGCTTTTATATTGGTTTCATAGATCATATTATATTAAAAGTTCGATAAATATAATGAATAAGGTATCTTAAAACTTGATTATAATTGTTTGAATGACAAACTTTGAGTAGTTGCCATACATTTAAACTATCACTTAGATTATAGGATTGTAGAAAGTATTATTACATTACCATTTTTAGTAAAAAGTTGGCTCAAATCTTGTATATTGCTTTCAGAAACCATATTTTGTTGAAAGTTTGATAACTAAAATGAAACAAGTTAGCTAAAAACTGTATTACATTTGTTTGAATGACATACTTTGTGTGGAAGTCTTACGTTCAAATGATAGTTTAGGTTACATACTTGTAGGAAGTACGGTATCAACTAAACCCTGATTTAGTAATAATCCCAAACTCTAAGGCTTTATTTCGTATCAGAATACTATCGTATAAATATAATATGTTGGTAGGATACACGGCAATTTAGAACGGAAGTAGAAACTTCCTTCTGGGAGGTCTTTTATCCTACCTAAATACAAATATACGGTAGACTTCTGGTACGAGATAAAGCCTTACAAGCGAGCTTCCTTCAAAAATCATCGTAGATATTAGGCTACGTCAACTGATTTAAAGAAATAACTAACCAGTTTCGAACCTTGTTATGTTCTACAAAGCTTTTACTAACATATTTATTTCATTTAACTAATCACACATTGATTTATCTCATATAATCAATCGAAGTAATTAACGATGTCAAAATGCCTCATTGCCTTGTATGGGTGTAAGAGAGAAAGAGATACCCGAAGGTTTCCTTCTCTCTTAAACAATGGAATGCAGAAGACAGCTCCAAAATTTCAGCCACAGATGACCATTAAGTTATATTATAGAGATCAATGGTACTAACCGAGCGGGATACATAGCGTGGATTTGTGAATTACAAATTGTGGCCGTGCTTAAAACTTTTTTCTCTTATATTTAACTATTATTATTTGAATCAAGACATAATATTTATGTACATTACTCACCCATTTTTATTTATTTTATTTTCTTATTCATATTATAATCTAGTTATAAGCGTCAAGGAACTGTGCGTTGATGTATGTGGCGCTGGTAGTGCTATATATTTGCAGCTCCAAAGTGACAGTCAACGATAGAACGCATAGCAAATTATATGTTAATTGATGTTATAAACTTTTAAACTTAATTTTATTGTATTAATTTCGATACAATGGATCAAGTAAAAAGTGTCGGAGTAGTAAATATGAGTTGTATAGTTAGATGCTCAAATCGATACCAGAACACTCAGAGACATAAAATTTTACTATTTTCCTGTTAGGTCATGGGAGGGAGAAAGACAGCTCAGGTAGATTCAAACAGTAAATAGAAAGAAGTAAGTATTATTATTCATAAAAAAAAAGTTTATTCTGACTCGTTCAAAAATAAGAGAAAGTAAAAAAATATGTTAAAAAAACAGTCAATTTCAACAGTTTTATTTGTAATTCAATTTAAAACTGGCAGATAATCTTTGTAGTAATCTACTAGAGGAATATCAGTCGCTTATGGCTTAAACTTCACCTTGTGTTTTTGACTAAATAATGATGAGTTAATCCCACTATTGTTATTGCTTATTTGTTAATGTTAGTCTATAATGGGCCAAGTTGTGTGAATAAATAAAAAATTCCCAACTATTATTTTAAGAATAATTTTGCAAGAAGAAATTGAAGTGGACGGACTAATAGAATAAAACACTAAAGAACAATTTCGTGGGTTTTCAAATAATTTTTTGACCATATTTGTTTTGTTATTATCGTAAAACCCATTGATCTCTATAATATAACTGGATTGACATACATATACACATTGCCAAGGACAAAAGCGTGACGCTCAAGTTTATCATCTGTTACACTAATGGGGGGGAAAGATTTAAGGGTTTCTTTCAATGTTCTTATGCGAAAACATATCTCTGATGAATAAAAGTGTTATTGTTTGAAAATATGGAAGTATTATACCCATTGATCTCTATAATATAACTGGATGGACATACACATGCACATTCCAAGGACAAAGGCGTGACGCTCAAGTGTATCGTCTG